>NQII01006129.1:42132-132686 GCA_002778355.1 Clitarchus hookeri
TGCCTTCTCGTCAGCTCCCTACTGTACGAGTGGACTCGGCGATGGTTAAGGTTTTTATAGAATTCAAAGTGGATTTTAAATGCCAAAGTTTGTTTTGAAGTTATCGTACGTCGTGAGGGCGTGGCCTTGGGAAAATGTATGCATTATTAAAATGAATTGTTCCATAATCGGTGACTGTAGTTAACTGGTATTGTAAAGAGTGATTGGGAAGGTGATTTATGACTATAAATAATATTTAAATGTTACAAGTATTTTATTGTGTCTGTTGAGGAGTTAAATTTTTCAGAGTTACGTTTATTTCCTCGTGTGCGCGTGCTACTTTGACGAGCGATTGCAAATTGGTAGAGAAGCTTGGTTTTAAACGATTTTAATTCGCGAAAAGACGCCGAGGGCGTTTATTTAATGGTTTAAAACAGTTTATTTAGTTATTTGACAGACAGAGCATTCTCCAGATAAGATTTATTCCACTCAGGTCAGAAACTTCAATGTTTTTAGTTTGGCAAATAAAATTCTTCGCCACTAGGTAAGCGCTAGTGTCGCAAGTGTCCCGGATTTTCTCTATTGTCCACGTTAAAAAAACCAAATAATTTCAATAATCATAAATCAAATATAAAATAACTTTGTAACCAAGTGAAATCTTTCTCTTTCATTGTTAACGTAGCTTGCAGTTTTATTTAAAGTGGCCTCTTTGGAACACTACGCACCAAGCGCAGGTTGTCAGTTATGTTATGAGAGTCAAACATTATTATTGTTTAGAATCCCACACAAAATCGAGATATGGCGTTCAATGCCTTCCCGTGCACACACGAGGGAGAATAATTCATAATGAAGGCAAAAAGACAGTTGTAAAGGAAATTATAATCTAGGTTTGTAAGTCACATGGTAAGTATTAACAAACCGTATACCTAAGGATTCACAATGAATAAGAAAGAACAACGAATTGGCATTGAAATGGCAATCCAATTGTTATGTATTATACATTTTATTTTGAATTTAGTGAAGACACTATTATGCAAAAGTAATAACTATTTTGAAATATTATATGCAGTGATAAGACTCGACTATGCCAGTGTTAATGCAGATAGTACATAATCAAGGTAGAGTTAATGTAGACTATTTATATTTGTTGTTATTAATTCATAATATGAGTTGNTGCAGATAGTACATAATCAAGGTAGAGTTAATGTAGACTATTTATATTTGTTGTTATTAATTCATAATATGAGTTTAAAAGTCGTTTCTTGATAAACTGTTGTTTTATTTCTCGTAGTAAAAATAATCTACCCTAGTCATTGGTTTTAATTCTCTATCTTCTTATATTTTCACACACACAAGTATGTACGCTCATCCTTATAAATCTTATAGAGAAAGGTGTTGAAAAACAAAGTTGATGTAATGTATGCTAGAGTTTCCATAATGTATGCGGAAGTTTCCTTAATGTATGCGAAAGAGCCAGTACATTCGCAAAGAAGTCACTTTGCAATTCTAAATTCTACTACCAAAATTTTGGGCCAAACCAATTGCATCACATAAACTTGCGAAAACAAACACTAGCGCAAATTAACCAACCAGAAAATAATTTTCACACAGGCCTTACTTTTACCACAGAATACTAAAAATTCATAAAGACTGTTCACGATAAGGTGAGCACTTTTGAAAACCCTGCTTAAGATCTACTTGTATGAGCATTGTGTGTTCTTCCGCCATACGTACAATTGANTGCAGATAGTACATAATCAAGGTAGAGTTAATGTAGACTATTTATATTTGTTGTTATTAATTCATAATATGAGTTGAAAAGTCGTTTCTTGATAAACTGTTGTTTTATTTCTCGTAGTAAAAATTATCTACTCTAGTCATTGGTTTTAATTCTCTATCTTTTTATATTTTCACACACACAAGTATGTACGCTCATCCTTATAAATCTTATAGAGAAAGGCGTTGAAAAACAAAGTTGATGTAATGTATGCTAGAGTTTCCATAATGTATGCTAGAGTTTCCATAATGTATGCGGAAGTTTCCTTAATGTATGCGAAAGAGCCAGTACATTCACAAAGAAGTCACTTTGCAATAAATTTTGGGCCAAACCAATTGCATCACATAAACTTGCGAAAACAAACACTAGCGCAAATTAACCAACCAGAAAATAATTTTCACACAGGCCTTACTTTTACCACAGAATACTAAAAATTCATAAAGACTGTTCACGATAATGTGAGCACTTTTGAAAACCCTGCTTAAGATCTACTTGTATGAGCATTGTGTGTTCTTCCGCCATACGTACAATTGAAACTGCCATGGGTCTGTTCACTTTATTCAAGCGTNAAACTGCCATGGGTCTGTTCACTTTATTCAAGCGTAGGTTAAGTGAAACTGAGAAATTATTAGGAAAGTAAATATTTTATACATTTGCTAATGATTACACTAGAAAAAGAGGAAGTGAAACAAATAATTTCAGAATTCATAAATATTTACCTAATGCTCTTATTTTAAGTCAACGCTAAAACGTGGAACTACTTTCCCTCTGCCGTTGCCAACTTTACTGAGCGTATGCCAGTCAGTTTGCCTGCCCGTTAAAGTATATGAAGGTAGGGGTAGTGACTTTTTCAAAGGTTGATTTCAAAAGTGCATTTAGGTGAAACAGCCTCGTATTCCGCGAACTCCAGCCGCACACGCCAGCAAAATGGCGTCACTGGCCGGCAACACGTGGAGCGCCGTTCGCCAATCAGCGCCTGGCAACTGGCTCGCCAACGGGTAGCCCAGTCAATAGGGAACCTCTCGCAGCACGCGGTGGCCAATCAGACGCAAGGTCCGTTTCGAGAGCTTCGCGCAGCCAGTGCGCTTATATCACTGCCGCGTCATTTCGCTTACGCGTAGGCCTACTTATCTACTCTGCGCGTTTACCTTGCTCATCAACATGTTGAAAGTCCCCTCGAGTCGGACGGGAGCTTCTGCCAACGAGCTGGGAAACGGCGGTCTTAAATTACCCGCGGGGACGGCCAACCAAATATTTTATGGCAGAACGTTACAATTTAAGAACACACCTTAACATTCTAAAAACGCACCAATATTTCTATGGGCTGTTCACGGTAAAGTGAGCACATTTTTAAATCAAACTTTGAAAAAATTTCACTGCCCCTACCTGCATGTATTGTACCGGTCACACTGGATGGCATGAGCACAGTTAAGTTGGTAACGACTGAGGGAAAGTAGTTCCGTGCTTTAACCTCACATAAAAAAGTGATAGGCAAACATTTGTAAGAACTGAAATTATTTACTTGGCTTTCTTGTTGTTTTTGTGGCATAGGCAGGGCCAGTGACTTTTCGCGTAAAAATCGGAGCACACGGTAGACATTAATAGTATATACACACCTCAGCTGTTGTTATACCTCCATTGGCTGCTGGTGCCGTGTCCGTCTTTGACCAAGCCACTCAGGACTAAGTAACTCCGACATTTAAAATTCGTGATTCGTGCGCAAACGGTTAACACGGGCCAGAACATTTTTTTAGCCAATCAAAGAAGCTGGATGACCCTACANTAAAATTCGTGATTCGTGCGCAAACGGTTAACACGGGTCAGAACATTTTTTTAGCCAATCAAAGAAGCTGGATGACCCTACAGTGCTTTGGACTGTATCTTGTTTCGAAATCTTTTCGCAAAATATCACTGCCCCTAAGCATAGGTATAAGCTCAAGAATGAGCAAATCTGTAAGATATTACTTTTCTAATAATTTCACACGATAGCTTGACCGACGCATGAATAAAGTTGATCAGGCCCCGTGGCAATGTTAACTGTGCATATGGTGGAAGAATACACAATCTGCAAGTAGATCTTAAGCAGGGCTTTCAAAGATGCTCGGTTTACCGTGAGCAGCCTTTAAAGACGTACAATAAAAACTCTTGACATTTTGTACTTAATATTCGTATTATTCGTGGACTGTGCAACTAACCAAAACTCTCCAGACTCCAGGCACGCGTTGGTGCTGGAGATTGATGAAACCTCCTCTGTCTTTGAAAAGGAACTGCTTTTATTTATCCTATGTCGTAATGGGTTTATTTTTCGATCTTCGTAGCCGTTAAATTCCCTGTAAACACACGGAATGAAGTGTTTGTTATTTTCTACCGGCTTTCTGCCAGTGTTCAATGCTGTTATTTAGAGGGGCTATTTTTTAATCCTGCCTCGCTTGTTCTGTCCGTCCTCGGTCCTCGATCTAAGCTGCTGTTTATTTTTACTGAACTTTGTTTTTATTCGTCCCGTTCTTGTGACGTCGTGGTGAACAACGCAACATATTGCAAACACTCAACAGACACGCAATATGCCGACTTTCAGCTTAGGCTGAGCTGCAGTTATGCTAAAAAAATGTTATTTACTTAAAAGCGGTGGCCACGAAACATTTTGTTATTTTATATTTCTAACCATACACTGTTTAACTTGTAGACGTTATCTTTGACTACGTTTTTCCCATAAAAAATGTTTATATTGCATGATTTTTGCAAAATGACATGCCAGAGTCAAAATTTTACTGTTTCTTTAATGTACAAATAAATAAACAAAATTATTTGAATAAAATTTTGAAAGGGCAAATGAATGGTCTTCTCTTAATTAATTTTAAGGCATGCTTGGCAGAAGTTATTTAACAAAATTCATGGGGCAGCCACAAATAAATTATATGCAAGGACTTACTTATTTTAAGCGTTTTTTTAAATAGCTAATCACTTTCGTGTACGATTTTATAGAAGTCTTGAAGTAGCTCATTGCATCTTCTTTCAGTGAGAATTATCTCATTTCTCTAAGTAGGTAATTTGATTATTTGTACATCCATAAAACCGTAAAATTGTGACTTCGACATGTAGTATTTATGGAAAAACTGTGCACTGAAAAATCTTCGCGAGGAAAACGTAATTACAGATGGTGTCTTAATAGTCGAACAGTATGTGGTACAGATATAAAATAACAAATGTTTTCATGGTCAACGCTCTAAATTTTGGTGTATTAACGATTTCATATTTAAGAAGTAACACAAATCGGGACGGAGGGTGGATTACAAATCATCAAATGGAAGTAACCCAAGCTTACATCTTAAAACGCCACACTCAACCACGGGTTACCCCACATTCAAAACCAGAACTTCGTTGGTGGTCTCGAATAAAGTCGCCTTTTAATCAAGCAACTTGGTAACAAACGAAACTATTGTTAAGAGTTATAATATTTTTTTACTTAATTATATTGTTTTGTATTAATTAAGGTACATTTTAAAGTAAAGAAGCGTTGTAGATGAGGAAACTTCGGCTCGGGCTTTCACAACTGCTGGCGACCTCCTACGACAACCAATCAGAGATGGAGTACTGCTGTACTCGATAGTTAGTTTCCGTCGTAAACACGTTGCAAAGTGTTTTTACGTAGGTGCAAAAGCGTGGTATCGCGGAGCGTGACGTCGTGTCCGGTACAACCAGAGTTTTAGTATATAGTCGAGTCGCGGGTACTTCGAACTTTTCTGAAACCCTGCTAATGTTCTATTTCCAGGCTATCCCTCCGCCTCGTGCAAACAAAGCTTAACACCAAAGGGACAACGCACCCAATTCGTGCGCACTCAGTTTAATAATATTTTGCATGAGAACTATTTCTTACTAGGCATTTCCAATACACCTATTTTCTCTCTTTTTTTATTAATATTAATTAAAAATTAAATGTTATAATTTATAGATAATTACAAATAAATGTTGAATTAAACTAATAATACGATACTTTTACTTGTAATATGATATTTATTTTGGGAAACAACCAAACACCTCCTACACGTGGTGGCTTTTCAAATGTTGATTACAAAAGTGTGAAGATGCCGCGAATAGACTCTAGTTACGAAGATTTATCGCAGCGCTTATGTTTTTTTAATACCAGATATCCATGTGTGAGATNATTTCTCGCAGCACTTATGTGTTTTTAATACCAGATATCCATGTGTGAGATCACCTGCACGACAAGTTCGCGGTGAATGCCAGATGGTGCTTGTGTATTCCTAAACACTAATCAGACTGTAATATGTAAGCCGTGATTGCGATTCTTGCCAGAATGATGCTTAAAAACTATCCTATATCCGTCGCAGCAGCTCCTACAGCTCATGTTTATTAACAAATGGCTCTTCTCATTACTGGTTATACATCTGGTATTTTAAAGCAGGTGTGGTGTTAGTATCTTGCAGGTAGACCTGAGGCCTGGCGAAACGCAATACAAGATGACGTAATGATAGGGAAATACAGAATTTCTCTCTCCAGCTTGGCAGACTGCTGGCAGCTGATATTTGTTGCCTTGCAGTCTCTGCATAAGGGGTCGAGTTCATTTATGTCTGGCAAAATTAAGTATTGTACTGAGTATTACATCTAGTGACCTGGACAGTTCACAAAATATTTCACGTATGACCTAAATTTTAGTTTTATTTACAAAGAAGTGTAATCTAAATTATTTCACAGTTCTCTAAATTGTTTCCAGCAACTTTTATGACACACAATTAATTATAGAACTGAATTAATTTTCCTGTCTCAAAGGCATTTTTAAAAGAAAATTTGTTGTAGTTATGTGTTTATAACCGACACATTCACGACGTCATGCCTTAAACATGTTAAACGTAAGCTAATGAAACATGTGATGATCCAGCGCAAGCTTCGCCTATGCCATTGCATTAAGAATGGCAGTGACGTCTTGTAAAACCGTCTTCGTTGAGCATTACCGCTTAACCTTGCCCGCAACGAACTGTCAACTATTCACGCAAAGCTATGTAAGCACTGACTTAACTGTACTTTATCTGCTCATTCTTAGGCTGATTTTTACAACACTGATTTTTTATTAAATTTAATGAGGTTGGCCTGACTGAATCACAGTCAGAGTCTAATTCGATTCTGTTCATTTCCTACGTTGGCTACAAAATTCGAAAACGGAGAAAAACTACACAACAAAAAGAGAAAATGTTTTCAGTCAAAGAAATCCTCTAATTAAGTATAGAATAATATCAAAAAGCAAGTGTATATGAATGAGTTATCTAGTAATGGAAAATCAACACAAAATTATAATGAAATTTGATTAAAAAACTATAATGTATATACGAGGGAAAGAAAATTATAGATAATCAAAAAACAGGAACAAAAAATTGTGACTTTCTTGGTGCTTGCTGCAGAACATAAGTTGTATATACAAATTACTACTGCAGTAATTTTAAAGAAAAAAAATACTATGAATTTATATGCAGAGAAAAATGTGGTAAAATAAGGATAAAAGTTATGGCGCACCAGGCAAGGAACATCATTAGGCCTGTATAAAGACAATGCAATGACAAGCGAGGCACTAAACAACAACGAATGTACGAGAAGATTCGGAAACACGTAGCAAAACACTTTAAACAATATCTGTTCGTTTATGGTGTTCGTGTTTCTATCAGCAGACATGGCAGTTCGCGTAAATTTAGAAAAGCAATCCTCGTGTTAATAGCTTGGTAGGCACTTCCGTGTCATGCGGCTTTTTCCACTTCCCTCCTCGCTTAATTTCAATTTTGCCACTTCTTCTGCCCTTATCACCTTCGTTCCACCGTTCATTCAGGAAGGGCAGGCTTGCCCCTTGGGTAGTGCAGCGGATTACACATTACCACCCCATTGCTACCAACCCATGCTGATCCCTGCTTCATAATGGGGAAACAGCGTACAGACTTTCTTCGCACGTCTAGCCCACACGATCGCAAGTCAATTACAGGTAGTTAACGGTAACGCCCTGATTAAGATCTACTTGTATGCACATTGTGTATTCTTCCACCATATTATAAAATTAACATTGACATGAGCCTGGTAACTTTATTCGTGCATCAGTCGATTGAAACTGCGTAATTATTAAAAAATAAAATATGTTACTAATTAGGTATTTCTTACAATTACAAGCATTAAAAAATATATATATAGCGAAATAAACGATTTCAGTATATACAAATCTTTGCTGAACACATTTAATTCTATGTTAAGACATGGAAGAACTTTCCCTCCGTCGTTACCAACTTCATCGGGCGCATGCCATTCTGTGCGCCCGTCAAAATATATGTAGGTAGGAGCAGCCACATTTTTTAAAGGTTGATTTCTACTGTGCTCAATTAATAGCGAAAAAAATGTATACTTTCATTACCAAAACAAAGCCGGATTTTCGCAATTGGGGATCGTGCCGGACGATGCCGCTGGTCGGCGGGTTTTTTTCCGGGGATCTCCCGTTTCCCCCGCCTTTGCATTTCGGCGCTGCTCCATTCTCACTTAATTTCACCCTCATCGGCTCTCAAGATCTCGTTGTTAAGAGTTGCCCAAATCTCTTCACTCACTCAAAACAAAGTTAACTGTTGTGACACTGGCGGAAGTTAATAAACTCTGACTTCATAGCTACCATAACTACACCATAAATTCTAATCAGCGGAAAACCACTGATTCGCAGTGAAATTCAACTACTCGAATCAGTGAAAATGGCTCCACTTAGAATCAGTGAAAATCCACTGATTGTTTCAGTGAAAAAAATTTACTGATTGAATAAGTGACGGTCAACAGCAGTAACGAATTAAATATTGTTTTTATTGACTTTAGCAAATTTATTACGGGAAATAAACATATTTACGATAGTTTACTCTTTATATTCTGCAATTTACCGTATTTTAAAGAAGTAGAAAGTTTTGAAAATTGTCGGGTTTAAACTCGCACACTCTTTCTACGGCGCTTTTAGCCCGTAACTGTACCACTTGCGCTACCAACTCAAGTTCATAAAAGAGAGGAAAATATATGTATTATATTCTTTATCGAAAGCGTGTATAGTTTTTCATTGTATGCCCTTGCTTTTCGTTTTTTTTTTTTTTTAATTGGTACAGTTAGGATTGTTAAAACGAATAGTACATATGAGTGCACTCTCTTCACCACGTTATTTGCAGTTTAAACATTCAAACAGAGCGCTGTGATGATTACAGGAAAACGAAATGAATGACGTAAAAACGGAATGAAAGGCTGGATGTTCATGTTACCTCGATATATGGTGTTTTGAAAGACGAAGCACATTTTAGAAAGTATTTTGTATTGGTTTTATTAGTATATTCGTTGTTATTTCACTTGATACACGTTGTTTAGCGGTCGTTTTAAAATGTTGTTTAAACGGCCATTTTTACACGCTGTTTAACTGATCCATCAGTAAAGAAACAAATCACTGAAAAACAGTGAAAAAAATGACTGATGAATCAGTAGAAAATGTCACTGAATCAATGAGTGAAGGAAAACTGGCACTTTTTTACTGATTCATAAGTTATTTTCACTGAAGTGGCTGTTGAATCAGTCAGGTACTGTTAACTGATTGAAAAAGTGTAATTTTCGCCCATTTAGATTTAGATTGTAGAGAAACTGGAAAACCACTAAAATAATTGCTGGAAACACGCCAGCATCTTGCTCTTCTAACAACTGGACAATCCGTTTTTGACATTGCTCAACCACAAAATAGGTAAGTACCTATAAGTATAAATAATTTGTTATTCCTTTGATGTGGGCGAGCCCATTCTATGGAAATGTGCCCGGGCCTCTGAGAACGGGCCTCATATCTGATTGGCTACTGCTTGATAGACACAGGAAAATTTCGCGAATTCGTTTCAGAACAAGATAGACGTTAAACACATGTACAATGTAGTCAAATTTGCAATTGGATCATAGTTTATTAGACACGCCCTGGACGACTCTGAGCCAATAGCAGACTTGTAAGGAAACAAGTAGCGAATCCCACACTGCCAAGTTTAAAGTGAGTGGGTGAGTGAAGAGATTTTGGTGGCTCTTATATTCTGTACCATATAAGAAGGCCACTTTTTGACAGTTTGGCGAAAG
Source organism: Clitarchus hookeri (assembly GCA_002778355.1). NCBI lineage: Eukaryota > Metazoa > Arthropoda > Insecta > Phasmatodea > Phasmatidae > Clitarchus > Clitarchus hookeri. Next base: position 52,004 of record NQII01006129.1, read on the forward strand.
TTGCGCCACTGTTTACATCTGACTACATCTGACTACGTATCCTTCCGCCATCAGCTGGTCGTCAAGTAGGGGCTGTATTTTTTATCAACACGCTGTCAGCTAATCCACTTCTCATTGTACTGTAATGCTAAATAAATTTTAAGATATTTTTAGACTGACATCTGTCTAAAAAAATAAGTAGGTTATAAAAGTAAAAATATAAAATGTTGCAAATAATTAAATATTTGCTAACTCTTTTTTAATTTGTTCGAGATAGTAAATTTGGGTTAAAATTTGTGAGACGGTCAGTTGTATCTATTATCACACTTTGGAAGTTATAGCTAATATATTCGAGTTGGAAATATGTGACGTGGAATAACGTTAGAATTGCTTAAAAACTATTCACGCGTGTCTCACTTTCTACGGAAACAAGGAGATGGGTTTCGAGAGAACAATATGGCGTTTAATTTACGTAGACGAACGATTACAGGCCCAATATAAATTACTTGTACTCCAAATCGTTGTACATGAAATATATGTTACTTTAAAAACTATGCAGAGCTCGTGGAAAAATATAACTATTGGCATATGTTTGTAAATTCGTTATATATCGCGCAGGAAAGCGGTTCATTTCTGGCTGGTAATACCTCGCAAAATATCAGACAGATAGCGCGCACAGCACGTCACGGTGAAGTTTGAGTAACCCTTTTTTTTGGTAAACATAAAGCGTAATTTTTAAAGTTGATAGTTCTTATATTACGGGCTGGAAATATATTTCAAATTCGCGTAGTTTCGTAAAATTAATAGAAAAAATAATTAAACAATATTATGCAATATTTCTGTATGCTTTTGGAATTAATATCAAGGACGTGTTGAAACGAGGTTGGAGATGGATGATACGATGTGAAAAAGCTTTCTGAAGATAGCCCAACTTCATAAAACTTTTCCACGTCGTATCGCTTTATTGTACATTTCATTTTGAACACCTATACGTAACATTATCAAGAAGTTTAGTTTTTAACACTAACAACCATTGTTTTGTGACCTTCTAAAATAAAATGTATTAATAAATCTAAGAACTCTTTCTTATCGGCGTATTTTCTGCTTTTCTGATGTGCATCGGCAGTGTACTCAGAATAGCCAACGTAATTTTAACTTTTTTTCGTTCGTGCATAAGCTGATACAGGATTTTGTAAATGGCACTTTGTTTGTTTCGTATACGTAAAGTGCCACACACTGACTGTCATAAAGTGGCCTTCTTATACGGTATGGACCATAACAGCGAGGTCTTGAGAGCCGATAATGGTGATTGAAGTGAGTATGGAGTAGTGCCGGAATGAAGAAGGGGTGGGGGGAACGGGAGATCCCCGAGAAAACCCGCCGACCAGCGGCATCGTCCGGCAAGATTCCCACGTGTGAAAATCCGGGAGTGACCCGGCCCGGGATGGGGGGTAGGCAAGCAGGCTAATCACTACACCTCCGCGGGCCCATGAACTCGCGAAGTTTTATATCCCTGCCTATTGATTGGACTGCCGGCTGGGAAGTAGGCGCTGATTGGCGAACGGAGTTCTCGACACATTGCTGGCCAGTGACGCCGTTTCTGCTGAGGCGTGCAGATGGAGTTGGCGGTACCAGCGGACGTTTCATCTCTGCATACTTAGCGTTCTCTGCAGGTGTGACTTGTCCCTGCCGGAGAGCGGCGGCTACAGTGTTTGACGACCTTGAGTGCGCGAGTGTTGCAGTCTAGGTGCGTCAGCGTCCCCGCACTGGCGGGAACAATACCGAGGGAGCGGTCCTTGGCGAGTGGCCACGTTCGACGGTGGGCAGCGCGACAGTTCCGCTGAATGTGTTGGCTGGGGAGGGACACCAGCAGTCGTGCCGCGCCTGGAGGGAGGGTTGCTGTCTGGCAGGACGTACTTCGCGTGTCTCGGCGACGATAACGACCCTGGCGCGTGCTTCTAGACACTACAGTATCGCGTTAGAAAATGCTATCACAGAGTATATACAGCCCCTTCCAGCTTACTTTCAACTTTTCTGAAGCTTTGCTTAAGTTCTACTTCCAGGATCTTCCTCCGCTGATTGCAAAAAAATAATCGATAGAGTCTGGTGTGAGTGAGTCTACATCAAAGGGACAACGCACCGCATTCATGTGTGTTCAGTTCGATAACATTTGGCACAAGAACTATTTCCCACTAGTTATTACCCCAACATACCTATTTTCTCCCAATTTTTATTCATATAGATTATAAACTAAATAGTATAATTTATAGATAAAATATATGTAGAAGTTCGATTTATCCAAAACAAGATACTTTTATGTTAACACAAGCATAAAACGCTTGTGATTCATTTGATATATTTATGAAACAACCAAGGTTTGATTCCGAAAGTGTGAAGGAACCGTGAATAGACTAGACTCAAGAATACAGATGTGAAATAGCTACACACGTCAGCTACATGACCTCACTGACTGGCAGTATGGCGAGACGTCCTTCGTCAATCAGCTCCTGGAGACAATTTTGCCAGACGGCAGATTGACCAATAGCAGGGAATGTTCCATAAAATTGAAATATCCAATCCAACTCGATGCCCGTTTCCGCAGCTTTGCGTGGCCAATGAGCGACCGAGGAGGGGTATCGAAAAGGAACCCACAGGCCCATCTCCTCGCCGCAGTTGCAACTCGGAAAAAAAAGGATTTACAAACGAATAGAGACGTGAAAAATCAAAATTCATGTTTTTTCTGTGGCTGCAGACTGAACTCCAAGACGCTATGTGCTCGTTTAACAACTTTCATTGGCCGAAAACGTGTGTAGCACGTACCAGGGACGCTTCCAACCAATAGCAAAGGCTCGATGGTTAAGCAACCAGTATCCAGCGAAGTTGTCAGTAACCAATGGAATCACGTATTGCGCTCAAGAGGGTATAAGGCAGAGAAGTCTAGCATGGTACCAAAAAAATTACGCGAATTTTTCACGTCTCTACAGATGAAAAATACGCAGACTAGAATAGTGCCGCTATTTAAAGCACAGCATATAAAAATACTCTTAAGTTGCTGGGTGAGTCAGGGTGGCAGGCAAGATCATCCAGGATCAGTATAGTTCATTCACACAGTCATTCATTTCACATTGCATGAAAGACAGAATCAGAGCAGCATGTGGATCTCTCATTAGTGCTGAGGTCCGCCGAGCAACGCGAATGTAAGACGGGAGAGCAGGGTCGTGTCTGATACAGGTTGGTCGACATTATAACACTTACGAAGAGTGCTGTGTGCGAATGAGTGATCCCAGTTCCCATTTCACGGTAGTTCTCTCACACCATACCGTTATTTACAGTACACCCGACGTCCTTTTGATTGTACGTAAACTAGGTATGCACGCCAGAAAAACAACATGTTTCGCTGATTTCCATTTTATTGTAGTAAGAATAAAAGTAATTTCCGTTCAGTTTAATTGTACGTTAACTACTCACGTCACAAACCATATGCTTACATGATTTATTTTATTGTGCGTAAACTATGCACGTCAGAAAAAAAGTCTCTTTGTAAATCTTGTTTCCTTTTAGACGATCTATCAAACGATACCATATCAGAAGTCTGTTCCATTTGCAATTTCAAAGCTCACCTCCCGTACTCCTACCTCCGGTATGTTCGGGGGAATGGAATTACTAGCAATCGATAATTCATATAGGCCATCACAATAGTTATCACAATTTTATCGTGAACCCCTGGTGTCGTGTTGTTTCCGAGAAAAAGGGGTGACACGGGTGCTGTGAATTATCCTGTATATATATATATATATATATATATATATATATATGAGTCAAGATTTACAATCAAACGTGGTCGACTGAGTGGAGTGGAGTAGAGAGAAAATTGGGCGACTCTTAAAATCGGGGTATCGAGAGCCGATGAGGGTGAAGCGAGGTGTGCATGGAGCAGCGCCAACCAGATGCATCGTCCAGTACGAATCCTACGTCGTGGTCAATTTGTAATAAAACTATGAAAAGACATTCGTGAGAATATTGTCTTCGGAAGCCAATGCAATTTTCTCCGAAGAATAGATTTGCCTGCACAAGCGGGATGCCAAAGAATACTTAATTGTAAATAAGAGAAGTGGCATTTTATACTGTGAACTGCAGCCACCCACGCCAGCAAAATGGCGTCGCTGACCAGGAGCATGTCGGAATGCCGTTCGCCAAGCCAATCAGCGCAGCGCCTGGTGACTTACTTTCCAGTAGGCAGACCAGAACTGGGGAAGCTTTTCGCAACGTATACCTGGCTTTCGAACTGCGCTGCAGTGTATGAAATACTTTTTATTTTCCCCGCGAAACTATTGAACATCCTTCCACTCTGCTGATCTACGAAAACCACACACTCTTCAGACGAGGGCTGTCGAGTACTTTCAAGACGTCATGCACATTAGAAACACCTTTTCTAAGTGCTCCAAAATGGCTGAAAACTGGTTTTTTCGAAGCGTTACATCTCAAAATCTACGCGTCAGATACATACAAGAGTACTCAAAGTCACTGCTTCGAAACTTCCTATAGACTATCCACAAATAAAATAACAGCCCCACAGGAACACGCAGCACGACGAGAACACTGCACGCCTGTTCAGAGCCTTGCGCTTAGAAGCGACGGCGCACTTGATACGCGTGGCCGTGTCTCCCTTATCACCCTTCCGCTTTGCGGCTCCAGGCACGGGAGACAAAAACAGCTGCAGGTAGACGGGAGCCTTAACGAAGCTCCCATCCCGACTGGCGCATCTCCGCGTGGCCGCACTCGCATGCACGTATCCTTGGTCCGGCCGACGCCGCGCGGTCGAGTGCGCCTTACGGCCGGGCGACGATGTGGGTTAATGACTCGCTAGGCACGCCCAATGTGGATTCTCGCCCGCGCCTGGCGAGGCGCGAGCCTGGGGAAAGGAGCAAGCCAACCAGCTATACGCAGTCCATCTTCTGAGACTTCCAGGATATTCATCCGCCTCATGCAAATCCAGTCTGGGACAACCCACCGCATTCGTGCGCACTCGCTGTAATAATATTCTGCATAAGAACTACTTCTTACTAGGCATTACCAACACACCTATTTGCTCACTGTTTTCATAGAGATAAATTATTAATGAAATATTAAAATTTACAGACAAATTATAAGTAAAAATTGTATTTAACCAAAACATAAGCATGGAACGTTTGTGATACATGGCATATTAGGAAAGAAGCAAATACGTCATATGTGAAATTACTTTTCAAAGGTTTGTTTCAAAAAGGGTGAATATACCGCGAACGGAGTATATCATATAGCCTTTATGCTACTCGCTCCACCGTGCTGAGGTTGACGAGCGAGCTGGGGAGATACGGCGGAGTGGAGTGAAGATATTTAGGCTCCTCTTTACATCGAGATCTTGAGAGCCGATGAGGTGGAGCGAGGCGGGTATGGAGCAGCACCGGAATGAAAGGGGTGTGGGGAAACGGAAGAGCCCCGAGTAAACCCGCCGACCAGCGGCATCGTCCGGAGGGGGAAGGAGAAAGATTGTGAAGTTTGTTAGTAGTTGGTTCTTGCTCAAGTAAAGAGGACCGGTAGTATTTGTTTCATCCTTGTAATTTCACAAACAGCGAATTGCAATTATCGTAATCCGTCATAAGGCTACTATAAAAGACCTTCACGCGAAATGGATCTTTTAGAAAATAAAGGAGAGGGAACCGTATTTACATTTTTTTTTTCTGATAATACATATTTACTTAATTAAATTTATTTAAAAGTTACCTCTTTTGTGTAGTAATACCGTAACTATAAGCCCAACTAATCGTTAGTTGATCTCCACAAAGCTTCGGAACGCGAGAGCCTGGGTTCACATCCTCAATAGTCCATGACTGATGCGTATGCAAATTTTTGAGTATATATTTGGTAGTTTAACGCAATTAAGCCTTGTTCCGTTTTTTAATTAGCGTACCGGAATAGTAAGAAAGTTTAAAAAAAATTAACAAAATTTACTGTTGGAGGATAACGCTAAGCCTATTTATATGTGGGCTGGATTTGGGGTCGAGTAATGATGACAAGTTGTGGAATACTTTTTTTGCTATCACGGACAGGAGTTCTGATGTCCACAAAACAAGTGTTCAGACGACGTTTTTACCTAAAAAATATTATTCTATGCCGGTTTGCATTACTAAAAATAATTACAAATTTGGGTAAAGTGAAATGGTTGATATGCTTATGTGAATCAACGATCCAACTATCTAGCAAGTTACATTTTTGGAATAATTATAATTATTCGCTGAAAATTGACACTGCAAAATAAAAACGTCTTGATACATTTATATCACGTACGAATTATTTCTGGGATGCAAAAGGAAATTCTGAAAGGTTTCTCGCTTAGGAAGGTAAAAACCACGAAAATGCATACAACCATCTATAAGTGATGACATAATTCTACTTCTTCTGGGAAAAAATGCTGACGAAGGCAGAAATCAATAACAATGCGAAAGAATATCGTGACATAACCTGAGATGTTTGTAAGGCGTTGAGTTGCGGACATCTAAACTGAATATTTATGTTAACCGAGATTTCTTATCACGCCATTAAACATCTTCCGGAAGATGAATACATGAATACTATACCGTGTGCATCAGGTTCAATAAATTTCTCCCTTTTGATGCAAAGGATAGAGAAACCGCCTAAATGGGGGGGTGGGGGAGTTGGTGATAAATAAAATGTATTTTCGTGTGAATATGAAACTTGAAGTGCTGTCATATTTGCGAGAAATAAAAAAAATATATATTTTGTAATATTTCTTTATGTCCTAGGTTGTCGTAGATGCGAAAAAAGGGTGAGAGGGCTAAAAAACTTCACCAAAGTCCTAGGTTCAAACGACACTGAAAATTATAAACAGCGAAAATTTAGAAACAGTGAAAATTTAGAAAAGACACGGCCTACTTACTGTTGTATGGCATAAACATGAGTGAATGAAAAAAAAAATTTAAAGTCTTGACTTAACCCTAATATAATGAACTACGTGTACGAACAACAATTATATGTCATATAAACAATGCTGTTAGTATAGGTAGCAACGCCGATTTCAATTTCAGACACTCCGTAAATTTAATTTTCATTTTGTCAAATATTCTACATTCTCTTTACTCGTGTTCTCAAAAATAGTAATTAAAAAAAACAAGTTTTAAATACTTTTTTTTGTATGGTTGGTATTAACAACCTATAAAAAAGTACGACTAATTATTTCCACTTCTACTGCCGTGAAACAGTCAAATATTTCTGAGCACTTAATACCTCGGTATTTGATGTGAAAATTGGGGCAGGTTACAGTTTCAGGTAAGTTGTCTGTTTACATTCTTTTCATAAAAAATCATGCCCATGATATAACGAATTTTATTTCGAATGCACAGTTTTGCTGTCTTCGCGTCATGCTCATCTTTCGACTAGATGTTTTAAATGCCATGCATCAAATCCTCGTACGAACTGATCCTCGAGATACTCTCCTCTAACCGCCACGCGTTTCCTCAGAACTGGCAGAGGAGGGTGAGTCGCGTTCGAGGGCGCCATAAATTGCAGACTACCGAGAAACAAGCTTGTGAACTAACGATGTGGTATGTCTCCTTTTGTGACCTGCCTACAGATGTCTCGTCTCGCGGCGAGTACACGTGACTTTCGACAAAAACGCGCTTCGACGTTTATCAGCACGTCGTAGTGAACTTTAGTATAATCCATTCACGGTTACTTCACACTTTTCTGCATCCCTGCTAAAATTCTACTTCCAGGAAATTCCTCCGCCTCGCGCAAACCAAGCTTAATTTAAGTCTGGAAGATTACACCAAACGACGACGCACCGCACTCGTGCGCACTCAGTTGTAATACTATTTTGCATGTGAACTATTTCTTACTAGACGTTACCAACACACATGTTTACTCACTGTTTTTTAATCATATTAATTAATAATTAAATATTATAATTTATAGAAAAAATATAAATAACATTTTTATTTAACCACAAAAAAGATATACTTTTATGAACACAAGTATAAAACGCTTACGATACATGGTATATTTAGAAAATAACTAAACGCGGCATATATGGTGTGATTTTTCAAAGGTTTGATTCAAAAAGTGTGAAGAAACCGCGAATGGACTATAGCATCAGTGTCCGTAAGACGTTTCAAAAGAGCCGCTCAATATTACTCTAAGCTGTTCATCACTATTTCATTTTTTTATTCCACGGGAGAATGTGGAACTACTTTCTGAGAAATCTACATTACAGACTTGTTATTTAAGTGCCTATAATCTCATATGGCATTCAAAAATTCTGTGGCAAGATTCTAAGTTTACTTCAAGCACACAATACCAAGTATATAAAATTATTGTTAAGAGTAAAACATTTTTGCTGCTACTGCTCAACTGCGCTCGCTGACGTAGCCTATTTGAAATTATATAGTCCGATCACGATTACTTCGAACTTTTCTGAAGCCCTGCTAAAAATCTACTTTCAAGCCATTCCTCCGCCTCGTGCAAACAAAGCTTTACGAACCAAGTCTACAAAGTTACACCAAAGGAACAATGCACCGCCCAGTTTAATAATATGTTGCTTGGGATATATGTGTTACCAGGCCTATTTTCTCTCTGTTTGAATAGTGTTAGTTATAAATTAAACATTGTAATTTATAAATAAAACACGTTTAAAGGTTTAATAAAAAATATACTTTAATGTTAGCTGTATAAAATGTTTGTGGTAAATGAAATATTTAGAAAACAGTCTTCACGTCATAGATGGGATGATTTTTCAAAGTTTTGATTAAAAAAGTGTCAATAAATCGCGAATAGACTATAAACACGAATTGTTTACTCGGCGGGGCAACTTATTTTGTTCACTTTCTGCTCACTGGTCTCTCTTCGCGTCTTTAAGGGAAACCTCTGTGGGGGAACCCACTAAGACGCTACATTTTCACCACTACAATGTGGGTGATAAACCGATAAACCGTGAGTTTGCATGCTGTTTTAAGAAATAAGTTTTCCGGAAGTTAGTTTTGTTAGTGAGAGGCCCGTACTTTTAACCTTTCGGTATAAAAAGGGATTATTAAAGGGTATCGCTAGTAAAAAATATAAAACGCCTCAAGGTAGGCTATAAGTAAGTTCTGCGACGGCGATGGAAAATAACATAAATAAGTTTGTGAGTGTGTTGTTTCCCCAGGATTTCAAGCAGTCTATATAGGCATTTAATACAGCTATCTGTTCGGAAAATATACAGCATTGTCGCTATAGCTGAAAACATAGTTTTACAGAAGAATAAATTTAGTAAACAGAGGGTTAATTACAACGATTTTTGTTTGCTGGCATTGACTCTTTTCAACGGCCACATTTGTGTTTCAATAACCAAATTATGAATGGGTATCAAAATATTGAATTCCATTTTTACCCTGAAAAAATAGTAGCATTGAAATATTCCTTATTTTTTAAAAAAATTAGAATAAGCACAACTGTTTACAATGAGGCCCATATCGCTAGGAAAGCTCTTAAAGCCCAATAAAATGATATTCACTTACAGGTCGTTACATTATAAGTGGTATTCAAGGTAAACCAAGACTGAAACGTGTATACCACTTGCGGCAGAAATGCAAGTTCTGTTTACCTCAATATTCTCACTTATCGCCATCGTCTTGGTCTCCCCACGTTGGAGCCACGGTGGTGTAGTGGTTAGACTACTCGCCTCTTATCTGGGCGAATCGGGTTCAATTCCCGGAGAGGTCGCTCCCGGATTTTCGCGAGTGGGAATCGTGCCGGTAGATGCCGCAGGTCGCGAGTTTTCTCGGGGATCTCCCGTTTCTCCCGCCCCTTCATTCCAGCGCCGCTCCATACTCACCTTACTTTACCCTCATCGGTTCTCAAGACCTCGATGTCAAGAGCCACCCAAATCTCTCCATTCCACAGTATTATCTGGATTTCAATCAGTGGGGTGGCTCGTTGACTGCGTCACAGTTAAGGTTACCTTTCACATGTAACAGGATATACGTATAGTTTGTCGTGTTCATTTATTTAACTATAAAAAAATAACTTATTACGAAATTTATTTTTGATGGCCTGTATCGGTCTTATTAAATCCTCGTCAACACTAGATGAACATCAAAACTACCTCCATGCGAGTTTTGTTTTAAACGGCAAAAAAAAAAATTGCACAGTAGCATTGCACGGATTTCCGGCTTGAGAATCTCACTGCCTCACTGCTGAACCCTCGGTGCTGACCCCTCACTGCTGCCTTCATGCAGGGCCGACGCCGAGCAGTTCTATTTAACAACCGGTCAGTTTTGTATGGTTGCAATAATTTACTCCACCATCCAACCGGTTGAATACGAAGCCACGTTGTAATTCTCCCTGTAATGGGGTAGAGGGAAATCAGTGTGAACCTGTTTGCTAGACGAGTGCGTGCAGGCTGATGCGTATGTGTGCGCTATTTTAGACACTACACTTCTACGTGCAACGATAACTTTGCGACGCGCCTGCATCTATACCTTTATTTTATTTACACGCGTGTGCTGTTCTTACATGTTCCCGAACTTCAAAGGTTTCGAAATGCTGACCAACTATGCTTGTAACAGGGCTTGAGGTGCACTTGGCCTTATCTCCTTTGATTGCAGTCGGAAATGATAACTGTGATATGAATTTGGTGGTCGTAGTTTCGGAAGGTGGGAAACGTCGGGCAACTATGCTTATAAGAGGACTTAAGGTGTACTTATCCCTACCGCCCTGATTGTCATCGGAGGTGAGACCAATGATATGAATTGAGCGAATATAGCTTCCGTGGGTGTGAAATTGTAGCCAAATATGCTTAAACGAAGGCCTAAGGTGTAATTCACCCTGTGATTCTTTTCGTCGTAGGAAGAGATGTCTATGTTATAAATGTGGTGAATAATGGCCCAGTGGGTGGGAAATGGTATCCAATTATGCTTATAAGAGGGTTGAGGGCGTACTTGACACTAACATCCTTGTACTTTGACGGCGGTGATGTCTATGTTATTAATTTGAAGACTTTAGCTTCGGTGGACGGGAAATGTCGGTCGACTATGCTTATAAGAAGCCTTAAAGTTTACTTGACCGTAATACCCTGTTCTTCATAATAGGATATGTTAATGATATGCATTTAATGCCTATAGGTTCGGTGGATAGGAAATTGTAGGCAACGATGCATGTAAGTGGGCTTAGGGCATGCTTGACCCTGCGACCCTGTTCATCGATGGGGCCAATGGCTATATTATGAATTTGGTGACTATATCTTAAACGGTTCGGAAATTACAGCCAGTTATGCTTATAAGTGCTCTTAAGGCCTACTTGATCATATGGTCCTTTTCGTTGTTGGGGGTGATTCCTATGTTATGAATTTGGTGACTATCTTAAATGGTTCGGAAATTACAGCCGGCAATGCTTATACGAGGGCTTAAGGCCTAATTGTCCCTACCATTATATTTAGCATCAAGGGCGATGTTTATGTTATTCATTTTGAGGCTGTAGCTTAAACGGCTCGGAAATTACAGTCAACTATGCTTATAAGTGCGCTTAGGGCGGACTTGACCCTGCTACCCTTTTCGTCATTGGGGGTGATACCTATAATATGAATTTGGTGGTTGTATCTTAAACGGTTCGGAAATTATAGCTAACTATGCTTATAAGTGGGTTTAGAGCAAACTTGACCCTACGATCATTTTAGTTGTCGGGAGTGATACCTAAGTTATGAATTTGGTGACTATATCTTAAATGGTTAGGAAATTGCAGCCAGTTATGCTTATAAGTGCTCTTAAGGCCTACTTGATCATATGGTCCTTTTCGTTGTTGGGGGTGATTCCTATGTTATGAATTTGGTGACTATCTTAAATGGTTCGGAAATTACAGCCAACAATGCTTATAAGTAGACTTAGGGCATATTTGATCCTGCAACTCTTTTCGTTGTCGGGGGTGATGCCTATGTTATGCATTTGGTTACTGCAACTAAAACTGTTTGAAAATTACAGATTACTATGCTTATAAGTAGGTTTAGGGCATTCTTAACACGGTCGTCCTTTTCGTTTTCGGAGGTAATGCCTATTGCCTATGTTAAGAATTTGTTGACTATATCTTAAATGGTTCGGAAATTACAGCCAACTATGCTTATAGGAGGGCTTAGGCTGTACTTGGCATGCGCGCTGTGCGATTCTAGGCTCGCGTGCATGGGCAGGCCTCGTTCTGTGTCACGCAGGTGGAATGACAGAGCTTGAGACTCGTCCCCGCCAGAACGCCAGGTGGAAGGAGATCAGAAGGAATATAAGAAAACCAAGGTGGAATGATAGAGCATGATGAGGGAAGTTGCATGATGGGGCAATGAATTCGAACATTCTTCAGGCAAGATGGGTAGTGCTGGCATGGAATGACAGAGCATGATATCAGGGTAACCCCTCATCTCCAAAAAGGAGTCATTAGCCACCTAATGGGGTCATCGGTGGAAATTGTGCCAAAGTTCGCATTGTGCAAAACACATTTTTTGTGAAAACATTTGCCAGTTTTGAAGGAAATTCGGGAAATTTTGAGCCAAATTCTGGCGATTTTAGCAGTTTTTAAAGGAAACAAGGGAAATTCCGAGGGGAAAAAGGGAAAAAATACCGCGTGACATCATCCAAGATGGTGGTCGGCTCGTCCCCTTGTCTCCGCCAGGACGCCAGGTGAGCCAGAAGAAACATTTCATTACTACTACGGAGTACGTCTCGCTTACTAATCTTATCACGACTCTGAAAACGTCTGAGACATCAATGTCCTACTCGGAATAAAAACCCGGGGCCCTAACCACAGAGAAAAATAAATTCCGGAGACACAACCGTAGTGGGAATGTGGTAGCTTGGGGGAGGAGGTACAATGCTCAAGTCAGCAACTTTAGAGTTGCAAACACTGAATTTTTCTTTTCGTTATAGAACTGTCAGAACCTTGTGGCTTCAACAAAGGTTACATAAATACGTGTTTTTTAACTGCTAGTACAGTTTCTCCAGATTGTTCTAATGAAACATTTATAAGCTGTTCACGGTTAATTGAGAACTTCTGAAATCAACCTTTCATAAATGTCACGGCCCCAACCTGCAAGTATTTAAAGGGACACACTGACTGGCATACGCCCAGTAAAGTTGGTAACGACTGAAGGAAAGTAGTTCCACGTCTTCTAGTTGAATTAAAAGTGTCAAGTAAATATTTGTGAATACAGAAATTATTTATTTTGCTTACTGTTTTGTAATGCATATATGCGTAAAATATAAGTAATTGGTAAAATATTAATCATTTTTAATAATATTATAGTTTTATTTGATCGACGCATGAATTAAGTGATCAGGCCCATGGCAATGTTAGTTTTACATATGGTGGAAGACTACACAATGTGCCTACAAGTATATCTTAAGTAGCGCTTTCATGAATACTTATTATGCTCCGAACAGCCTTTATTGCATTTACCAGTTGTTCATGGAACAAGAAAAGGAGACGAGTTCTCACTACTAACTGTTGTCACTGGAAAAAGTCATACGCTATCACTATCAGTAAGATAACAGAATAACTTTAAGTCTCTATTGTATTTTATTTTATTACACTTTTTTTAGTGTCCCGGAACTGCAACAAGGGCTTGGTTGGGGGAACACTAGGTATTAAGTGGATGGGGAGCGTGTCGGCTATGGCTTGTAGTACGGAACCACCACAGCAATCGTATGGAGTTATTTCGGGAAACCATGCAGAACCGAATCAGGAATGTCAAACTGGGAATCTAACCCACGTCCTCCCGAATGCCAGTTCAGTGGTTTGCCACCTGTTATGTCTCCCCTTTTGAAGACTAGAATGCTATGTCAAGAGAGCGTTAAGAGTTAATCTAAGAATATGGAGAAATAAATCGTTTAACGTTAATAGCAAGAAATGTATATTTATTATACGCCAAGGGGCTTCGTTCTAAATAGAATAAGGGTCAGAAGGAAGTGTGAGAAGGATAATAAGGAAAGAGACCCAACCTCCTTTCTCCCTGCATGGGAAAAATTATTTCTGTGTTTATACAAGGAGTTCTCAGGAAACTAGTCTCCAACGATATATTTATAACACTACAAAAATTATAATAAAATTTACTAAATGTTAGTATGGAATGTCTAAAACTAACGTTGAACTTTAGTAAGGAAACGATGTAAAATTCAAGTTTATTATTATCATCACAAACATTGAGCTACATTTAAAATTTACTATGTTTAGAATCATGGTACGTTTTAAATATACAATATTTCAACTGTAGATTGCCAGAAAATCTTTGGCAACTAAGTTTCCAAAAAATTGTTTGTAGCTATTACATAAATTTTTACTGTTGTGGGCGGCGAGCGAGTGGACATGAGTTCGAGGTTGGGTAAGTTCATTTCCTTATTATTCTACTTTGGACTTCCCTCTGACACTTATCATCTTCAAACCTAGGCCCCAAATGTTGTAATAAATATACATATTTTTAAGTTATAGAACTGCTTGTAATTATTTTAAACGATTTATTTCTGCCTATTCCAGGTTTATCTCTTACCGATCTCTTGAGATAGTCTTCTGATCTTAAAGATAAGGAACATAAAACACTGCGTCACCCAGCTAGGTTTGCACCACTTCACTCGGAGAACAGAATTCCCCTCCAAGTTCCAAAAGCGACATGAGGGGAAGCGACGAACTGCAGACATGAACGTATAAAGTACGGAAGAGAAGGCACGATCTTATCATGTACATAAAACTAAAACCAGTGGCTACAGGAGGCAGTAAAAATTGGAATAACTTCAGCTTAAGCATTTTGTTACAGTTTAGTCCGACCTTTAAAACGCCAATCTCTTAAGGAAAGTTCTGAACGTAGCAGCGCCATGGCCATCTTTATTGCCCCATAAAAAACTACTATAACTGAATCCGAATACTATGGCACTTTTCTGAATGCTCGTCAGCAAATTTCTTAAGTGCGGTGCATTTACTGCAAGTATTTATGACGCTGTACTTTTGGAGATTTCATAAGCAATTAAAGTTTCAGGAGACGAATGCTTCTCAGGAAACGTAAAATGTGAGAGTATGTAGAGTCTTAAATTAAAAACCTGTATGCCGTTGCAATATGTCAAATATATATTTCCATCAATGATACTGCATTAAGGCACGCTAATAATCAGTTCATTCTACATTAAGTGAACATTTTCGGATACCGTTGTTAGTTTCTTCTCTCTCTCTCTCTCTCTCTCTCTCTCTCTCTCTCTCTCTCTCTCTGTGTGTGTATCTATCTCCCCGCCACAGACAAAAATTAAATTTGTGGTGACCACAAAACCAGTAACCATCAGCTGATTGGCGCTGTGAAACTGTTATGAAGATAAATGTTATCATAACACCATATATAAATTCATTGTGCATAAAACCAAGATTAATCAATTTATGAGATTACGAATTTTTATATTTAGCTTTTAAGGGTTATGGAAAGGTTTAGTAGTGCGCAGATTCCCGAAACATAAAATCATGAACCGGGTTCGGACTACTTAATATATTTTAATCAGGTTAGATTTATTGGCAATATATTTGAATGCTAGTAACTATCCTATGAAGTAATAATTGACGTATTCTATAGTTTTCGATTTGCAAATAGAAAACACTTGGTGAAAAATTAGGGATATACACTGAAGAGCCAAAAAAAACTGGTACACCTGCCTAATGTCGTGTAGCACCCCCCCCCCCCCCNAGTGCCGCAAGACGACGTAGCATGGACTCGATTAATGTCTGAAGGTATGCAGGAGGCAATTCACACCATCAATCCTGCAGGACAGTCCACAAATCCAATCTGCGCCAATTTGAGAAAGGGTTGCACGTCTGTCGCGTTTAATGATTCTCGTCAGTCGTCGTTTGTCCCGTTCTTTCACGATCTTTTTCTGGCCGCAGCGATGTCGAAGATGTGATGTTTTACCGGATTCCCGATATTCACGGTACACTAGTGAAATGGTCGTACGCGAACATCCAAATGTTATCACTACCTCGGAGATGTCCCATCTCTCGTGCGCCGACTATAGCACCACGTTCAAACTCACTTAAATATTGATAACCTGCCATTGTAGCAGCAGTAAACGAACCGCATCGCATTACTCTGATTGGTTCCATACCTCTGTTATTTGCATACACACGCCTATACCAGACTATTCAGTGTATAAACCAAATAAATAAATATACCAAAATAATTTTCTTAAAATTAACAAAATAATATTATCTACATCTCTATGATATTTAAATTGTATATAATACAATAATTTTTTAAACATAATGTTTAACAGCATTATTTAATATCATGAAATTCTTTCAAAATAAATATGGGGTCTTGTTTTTGTTATTATCGTTATACATAATAAAATAATGTAATTTTAAAACAATTACTTTGACATATACTGTCTACTGGTTTTGTGGTATCTATACATTATTACACAAAAACCAGACAACAACTTTTATTCAAAAAATTTATTTTTTTATCAACTATTGCTATGCAATGACATAGTTAATTCAAGTAACATGTTAGAACCATAAACTACTTTTCCAAATTTACTGCCCACATAACCGAGCATATTTCAATAACAGTTTAGGTTTTAAAAATGCAATTATGGGGAGGGTTTGTTTCAAATATCTATTGAAAACCAAAATATGACTATATAGAGATACTATAATCCTTGCTATGATTCTGTAACGCGCTAGAAGTTATAACGGTATAAATGTTAGTTTCACGCTGGTCTTTGGTGTTCCGCACATGTGGTAGGATATTGATGTCTCTGAACCAAAGTATCCATCATTCTTGTGGCTTAACTTCATTCAGGGAAAAGAGAACGGAATATGGCAGCAGCAAGTGAACAATAGTCACTGCTCGTGTATGGAGGAAGATATTTTACGACGTAAAAGCTATACATAAGTGTTGTGATGAAGGCAGTAAATGATGCATCCTAACGTTCTAGGTGTGACACATCGTGTAAATGGAAGCACACATTAATACACGCTGCTGGGAAAAGTCTAAGCGACTGAGGTCTGGCAATCGTGCAGGCGACGGTACAGGGCCACCACATCCTATCAGGGAAGTCGTTGTGAAACTGCCTTCACACGCGAGGCCCATGATGCGCCGGTAGGAGCCCATAAGTTAGGGTATTTCATCAGAACGATTCCTCAGAAGTAAGTAAAACGTGCATCGGCCACTGTCGACGTTATTGTCAAGAGTAAACATGTTGAAACACTCGACCAAAGCATCGCTCGTATAGGCCCAAGAAATGCAATAACTGAAACAACTAACTCTGGAGTGTGTTGGCGCCACGGTGGCTGAGCGGTTAGCCTGGTCACCTCCCACCCAGGCGAACCGGGTTCAATCCCCGGCCGGGTCACTTCCGGATTTTCGCAAGTGGGAATCGTGATGGACGACGCCACTGGTTGGTAGGTTTCCTCGGGGATCTCCCTCTTCTCCCTGCCCTTTCACTCTGGCGCTGCTCCATACTCACCTCAATTCACCCTCATCGGCTCTCAAGGCCCCGATGTTAAGAGCTGCCCAAATCACTTCACTCTAAAGTGTGTTATGTGAAGGACTACAGAGAACAAACAAAAAATATTATATGTGACATTTCTTAATGAATAATGGTACGTTAAGAAACTTTGCCAATTTTATGTTTTATATTTTTTCATTAAATTTGACATCATAATTTACATTTTACAAAATAATACATTAATGAATAAAATGTTATAAAAATGTTTTGAACGTGACAGTATTCTCTGAGAAGATTGCGTTGGATATTTTTCTCTCTGAAACGGTTATCGGAAAAACTGATGCATAAAGAAGGAATTTCTTTAACATTGATTCGCCATGCAAAATACGTGGCTGCAGTCTTGGTAGGCAGAGTCCTTTAAAAAAAAGGATACACACATAACCCTATGCGGAATTCTAACCCGCAGCCCTTCCCAACGTAAATTTACATCTCTCTCACTGGACCAAAGTGATCTGGTGGAATACGGAAACAGACAAAAAATAGAAAGAGCTGTAGACGGTAAAGGAAGGAGGGAGAAGGAAGGATGAATTCAAGCGATACCAAAAAATGTCACGAACACAGGAAACTGTGCAGTATGGAGAGGGAGGGACGACCGCCTCGTTGATCCGTGAAAGGGTTTGTGCAAAGGAAGGAGTGAGAGGGGGGAAAGATTTCTCGCAGGCCCGAGCACAATCCAAAGTCACGCCGAAAGTCACTGGCGCGTCCCGAGGGGAAGGACTGTCGGCGATTTCAAAAGGTTTGGTTCGCATGATCGACAAGTACCCTCGCTCCTCTGCTTCCCTGTCCGCTTCAGTGATAGGATGTTCTTCTGCTGCTGTAAACTGCTGAGCAATTTCTGGAAGCCCTGCTTCAGGGGAACATTCCCCGCCATACTGGAGTGCAGTGAAGATATCTGGGCGGCTCTTAACGTCGAGGTCTCCAGAGCCGATGAGGATGAAGCGAGGTGGGTATGCAGCAACGTCGGAATACAAGGGCGTGGGAAACGGGAGATCCCCGAGAAAACCCGCCAACCAACGGCATCGTCCAGCACGATTCCCACGTGCGAATCGAACTCGGTTCGCCTTGGTGGCAGGCGAGCACCAGCGTGGACCCATCCTAGCCTTCGTGCCGAGCACGTGACATTGTGGGTTACTGCGTTTTAGGCACGCTTTAGGTCATCGGCCACTCTTGCTTTGATTGGATGGTGTCGCCTTGGGAGCTTCGAGCATGTTCGCCCACCGTCGATAGCGACGGCGGGGGTTACGACTCACGATCACAAGCCCTTGCCTGACGAATGAGTGAGCAGACACTCCACTGAGGGAGGTCTCACAAAACAGTTTCTCCTAGATAGGCAAGGGAATCGCTGTAGAAATCCCGTATGGGGAATTTTTCATTAATGTTGTAAAAGGGAGAAATATTTAACTTTGGAATGTAATTTTGTACATATAAAAGTTTAAGTGGGGAAATTTTTAGAACTCCATAGATAAGTAGCATTTCCCTAACGGTAAGGGTTTGAAAAATTTTGTAAAGGCGCCTTTTGTATACCTGTTGCTGATCGCTTTAATTTTCTAATTTTTTATATGTATAAAGGATTTACAATATTTATTAAAATGGGGAAATTTTGTAATCAGATTGTTTTTGGTGAATAGAAATTTCATCATTATTTTATCCTGAATTTTATCCTGTATTTCTATTGAGCGGTGTTAACACTTAGAACACTCAGCCCGAATGTAACTCTGTATACACCCAAAAGGGAATTTTCTCTGCCACTGAAAACAAAATTAGCATGAATGTAGTTGCATTGTTTTTTCTAAGCTTGTCAGGGTCTTAAAAGAAACTCAACAGTACAACGATGCTATAATTATCGGGAATAAAAATAATAAACGTATTATAACAACTGAAATGAACTGTTAAATATGAAAGGTTATTCGATTGCGAGACTACCAACTCGGCACTCAATTATATGACAACCAGCCAGAAATAAACTTTATTAAGTGGAGTGAACATATCAAATCTGGTGCGAACAAATACAGGACAGTGGTAAGTGGGAAAGCAAAGGCCAACACAAATAGCATTTCTTAATGGTGGATATAATTGACACGATCCTAGCTTGTCTTCAATGCCACTAAATGTGTACAGAGTGCAAAGTGTTAAAAAAAAAGGGGGGGTTGCGCGTACTTATGTGTGCGCGTTAGAAGTTATACTTCTTTGACGAGACTAAATTAAAATTTTCGCACATAACCTCAAATACTTGTAAACACTTTCAAAATTTTATCATACCATTTTTGTCACTAACACATTTTTCACGACACAATGTTAAAATTAATTATTAAGACACACACATATATATATATATTCACAATGAATTACTAATATAAATGAAATGTTTTTCAATTTGCTTATTACATGAGCTGATTTTCTGTCGGTTTTAAATATAACCACGGGGCTATGTTGTGTACCTTGCGTTTGTATATAGCTAGACGACACGCGCATAACCTCAAATACTTGAAAACACTTTCAAAATTTTACTATACAATTTTTGTCACTAACAAATTTTTCACGGCACAGACGATACGCGCATAATCTCAAATGCTTGTGTACCTTGCGTTTGTATATAGCTAGACGCGTTGCGCATACGCGTTGGGTCATACCCCTACCACGTTCACTGTTGAATTTCGTTACACTGTGCGCGCGCAACTATACGCGCATGCACGTTGGGTTATATCCCTACCACGTTCACTGTTGAATTTCGTTACACTGTGCGCGCGCAACTTCCGTTGCACACTAAACTTTTACTCTCAACGTTCAAAAAGAAATATAACTTAAAAAAAATTTTAATTAAAAGTGGCGCCCTGTAAATATACGAAAAAGCTATAAAATTCAGTACATTTTTTCTGGAGACCATGAACCCTTAGTTTCCCTTCGCTATTATCATACACCATTCTGCAATATTATTAACTCCAGTCTATGTACCTCTTGCGTGGGATTATTTGCGAGTTGGGGTCACTGGGTGTGCGCAGGTTGGGGGGCTTGGGTGTTCTAGGGGTATTCCAAGAGAATGCCTTCGGGTAGGGCAACCTGTATTTCGCGAAAAGATTTCAGGACTGCTTTTAATCTAAAACAGTACAACTCAGATCCGCTTTCGTGATTGTATGATTTTAACTGTCACACATTGCAGGTGTCTCCCCGCGAATCACGGGTACTCGGTGTCGGAGTTACCTCCTTCTGATTGGCCCAGTCAGGTAAGGAAGGGACTGTCTCCCGACAAAGACACGTGGCCAATGCCCGAAGGAAAACTGCACTCATGCCCCAAGATATAGCAGTCTAGCCTTCGCGTTAATCTTTTCGCGAAAAACAGGTGGGCCCTACCTACGGGACATCCGCCTTCTGTTATAAGCAGCGACGTGTGGCGAACTGTTGCAAGGTGAAATGTGTTTTGCTCTGTGCTGTACCTAATCGTTTGCTAGTTTACACTCCGGCCACTAAGGCGCCCGTCTACCTGGAACTTTTCCCTACGTTTAGGCCGAGAAGTGCGGGAGCGTTAAGGGCGACACTTCCACGCGCATCAAGTACGCCATCGCCGCTAAGCGCAAGGCTCTGAACTGGCGTGCAGTGTTCTCGTCGTGCTGCGTGTACCTATGGGACTTTCAGCGGTGACCATATTATTTTATTAGTGGGAAGTCTTTAGGAAGGTTCAGTGCAGGCCCCTATAGTAGTTTTGTATGTATCTGATGCGTGCATTTTGAGCTACAGCGCCTTGGAAAGGCCGTTTTTAGCAATTTTGGAGTACTCTGAATTGATGTTTCTAATGTACGTGATATTTTGAAAGTACTATACAGCTCTCGTCTGAAGTGTGTGTTCTTTTCGTAGATCAGCAAGTTGGACGCACGCTTAATAGTTTCGTTGAAAAACGTGTATTTCGAACACTCTGCAACGCAGTTCAAGCGCCAGGTAGACGGGCGCCTTAAACGTAGTAGTGCAGTTGACGTCACAGCACGTGTGTGATGGGTGCCTCGCCGCACTCTTGTGAGTGGCCGCAATACATTGAGTTTCTCCTGACTCCAGTCTGGTTACCGGTTCCTGCTGCGTGCGCCGAGTGTGTACAGCACCGGGAAAGCACACGCTTGCCTTGCAACACTCCACCACACGCCACTGGTTACAAGACAAATTGTGTCTATCTAAATGTTAATTTTCCTTTAAAAAGTGATGCCACTTCAGTAATTTTTATAACAAGGCTGTATCAGAAAATTACGTTCATTGTGAAACTGAAGGCAAAATTGATATAGCTTCGTCCCTACCAGAACATCAACTCCCATTTTCGAATCCTGTGCACGGGCCTGCTGTCCAGCATTTACTTCAGGGAACGCGGTGCTAAATCACCAACGAAGACATGTCGTAAGTTGCGCTACCAACCAGACACCTAAATAGCAAACGCAAAAAAAAAAATGATGACGCATGAGCACCTACAACTCCTGTCTGCTCGTCTCTTCAGCGTGACAGGGGTACGTGCGACTTCAGTGTTGCCAACACACAGAACTAAAATAATGTCGTCAGCCGCGCCCCACAAACGAGGCCGACGCGAAGAAATGGACGATGTCGTAAAGTAAAAACGTATGAATTGTTGAGAGTGTCACAAAAGCGGAGAATAAATGAACGGCCGCGACAAATCTGTCTGCGCGCAGAGAAATCTACTGCCTGCGCCAAATGTGGTGACACTTATTTGAGCGAGGAAGCGGGGGTTTGCCGAGGAAAAAGGGAACATCTGTGTACGCACATCTGTCTATGTAGCGTCTGACTAGAAAAAAGTTAAATTCAAATTGTTATTTTTTTTTTTTTTTTTTTTTTTTTTTTTTGACAATTCGATACTTGGAGATTTATATTCCTAACTTGGACAGCCACAAAGGTGTCGTAGAAGGAAATAAGGAAGTCAGAGGCATCGGAATCTGGGATCGGAGCTCGGAGTTATTCATACTCTGTCATTCCGGTTGACCGACGGCCATATTGCCCACCATGTTGAATGTAGGTGACCTTTGACCTTTGACACTGGTGATTTTTGACCTAAAAATAACAAAAAATCACAAAAAAATATAAAAAAATAAAAAATCATATAAATTTATAAAAAAATATTTTTAAAAATTGTAATTTTTTTTAACATATTAAAAATTATTAAACATTTATTATTTGAAAATTTATTTTTAAAAACTTACATTTGCGGAGGTTCCCCAGCAAAGCGCCCACCACCCCCTCCACTCCCCTCACAGTCACCAATGTTTCTCATTGCCTAATTACCCCAACCCTTCCATCACCACCCCTGATTCTCATTGGATGATTGCCCCACCAATTACTAACCTTCTTTCGACCAATTAGTCGCGTTCGCTTCTCCCCCACCAATGTTTCACATTGTCTAATTGCCCCGCCAATGATTCTCATTGGCTAATTACTCACCTTCGTGTTCGAACTCCCTCTTCCCCCTCACCAAAACCTCCCTCACCTTTGTTCTTTCTGCCGAATGCAGCCATCTTGGTTGTTTTTTCGTTGTCAATTGTTTATATCTTCAACACCCAGGTGGGGCTAGTGAATTAATAACCGATTTCGTCACCAGGCGAGCTGCCGACACTCATATTTGTTTTTTAGACATAGGAAAATCTGTAATTTCCATACTATTTAAAAATTATTTTTTCCAATAAGCAGTACAGACACCTGCATAATTTATTAGATCAATATTTTGTATTTAAAATTTGAAGTTGTACAGAAAAAAGTTGTTCAATTAATTTTTTAAATATAATTATATAATTGTACATACAGTACAATAATACTTTATACAACACTTTTTAATTATATTTGTTTTAATTCTGTGGCTTTTAAACTTTAATTTTGTTCTGGAAAAATAAGGTAATCATGAAATAAAACACACTTGATTTTCCATGCACATGTTTTTATTCAATTAATTTTAGATCCCACAATTACAATCGCTCATACCTTAGAAAAAAATTTACAATATTCTTCTATTTATACAGTATGCATATCAATATATGCAACACTTTTGTAGGTTACAGTCCTGTATGTATCTCGCTATCCACGCTCCTGTTGTCCTTGTGCCAAAATATCGTGTCATTTATTACACCGACACACTGTGCAGGGCGGGTTATGTAGGTAACTGCGCTCTTGAGGGCATGTACCTAAGTCACACGAGACCTGCTTGCAGTAAACTTGGTACCAAGGCACTTATGAGCAATACACTTCGCCTTTACCGATCTTTGCATGTCTAAGTAAATTGTCTCTAAGGCTGAACTGCTTACCGCACCTATTACACAAATATGATATGCAACAGAGATTTTTGGTACAATTAAAACGTTCATGTTGCCATGCATTGTAGCCGAAAGCAAATCTTATCACAAAAGTGACTCTGATAACGACCTAGTGGTTCAGGCAAAGACTCGGACGGGCCTGTTGGATATGCAGGTGCTGGAGCTGAAGAAGCAGGTAACACTGTTAATGGTGTTCTAGATACCGCAGACCAAGAAGTACGATGGCTCCATTAAAGATTTCGTAGGTGTGTCACAGCCAAAGAATTCGATGGTGCTGCACTGGTGGCAGTATATGCTGGTGGTGATGTATGTACTGCAGTCACAGGTGAAGGAGTTGATGAATAAACCGAAGACATCGTTGAAATCGATGGTAATGCACTGGAGGAGCTAGATACAGCAAGTGTAGGCATCACAGCTGAAGAAGTCGATGGCGCTGGTAAAACAGGAGATATCTCACACTTGAGGAAGAGATCGATGGTGATAAACCATCGGTGCGCAATATCCACTCCACTTTAACGTAACTGGCCACGGATTACCCAGCGTAGAAACTAGCCGAGAAGATCCACCCTTCACGTCAGCCACTGTCAAACTAAGGCTCTCAGCTGGTCCCCTACTGCTTATAATATGCACTTATGCAATCCCTATAACGTCATATTGACATTGAACCAATCATATTACACCAATAAGACATTGTTTGGACACCGACCAGCCAATCACCGAGTTGCCACGTGACTGCAGCTGACCAATCGCACGAAGGCGTTGAGACATCACATGCGGGCAGGTAGGCAGGCTTTAGGTGCTTATCGTTATTTTATATATGAACCACACAAACAGGCCAGTCCATCAGACCATGCAGAATCTGCGGAAGACGACCCCGTCCAAGAAATGTACTCGGAAGGACGAGACGACGACGAGAAAACCAAAGTTATCACTTTTGACCACCGTGTCCGTGGAAGCACTTCGACCGCACCACTCAACACGCGTGCCTCCTACAGACGTACGAAACGCATGGAATAAGGTGGGATGAGGGAAATATGCCATACGAGGAATTTCCGTCCGTGTTGGAATCTGTCATAATTCCCTGTTACTATGTGTATGTGCTTCGAAGATGACAAAATACGATTTTGTACAGTAGGTGCCGGACAGAAATTATCGGCACCCGAAATCAGTGCGATTAGTCTTCTGAATTAGTTACCAAACAAGCCGGCATCATCAGTCATTCGCCACCGTTCAACCTCGTCGAGACGTATAGGGAAAGACTTCACAAGTGTGAAAACTTAGAGCATATTGCAGACGGGTTCATTCTCCGGCCAGGTAACTCCCGAATTTTCGCATGTGGCTATCATGCCGGACGATGCTGCTGATCAGCGAGATTTCTCGGGGATCTCCGGTTTCCCCCACCCTTACATTCTGCGCTGCTCCATTCTCATCTTATTTCACCCTCAAAGACAGTACAACTATGGTGGGAGAATGTTTTTGTTCAAGTGTATAGATGACCGTGCCGTTACTAACGCTGCCTGTTGCAGCGCCTGTCCGTGTCCAGTCCTGTTGCTGTAGAGTTCTCCAGTGCCACGACGTCTGGCGCTGACAGTAAATCAGACGGACTACCGCTAACCATACTGTGGGTTGTCGTCCTCGCTGAACGAGTGGTAAAGGAGGAGAGGAGGATTATCGTGAAGTTTACGATGCGAAACAGAAAATTGTTTGTGGAAAACCCATCTGAATGCTTCTTCCTTGCCAACTCTTCTTTGTGAGTTGACCGGGTTAGTGTCTGGCAAACTGCCTGACTTCCAACACCCCTTAGTAGAAAGATTTAGATGAGTCGGGCACAAAGTGCTGGGGGTCCGGATCCGGAGCCGCCATCATGCTCTGTCATTCCGGTTGGCCGGCGGCCATCTAGTCCGCCATATTGTATCTGGTTGGTATTGACCTTGACTCCATGTCCATGATCTTGAATGACCTTAAAACCAAAAAATCCAAAAAAATTTAAAAGAATTAAAAAAAAAAATGTATAAATGTTTTTAAAATAATTAACAAATAAATTACAAAAAATTTAACTAAATTATTTTAAAATGTAGATGTAGGAGGTTAAGGATTCGATGACAAATTGATCGACTAAGCTCCCGACACGACCGGCCCTCGCCAGATCGGCCAGGGTCTATTTCGTCAGCCATGTTAAATGTTGATGACTTTGACCTTCAACTTTGACCTTGAATAACCTTGACGCCAAAAAATTCTAAAAATCCCAAAAAAATTTAAAAAATTTAAAAAAATTAAAAAAAAAAAAAGTCTAGAAGCTGTGGAAAAAATTACTTATATTACTCGGCCACCATGTTGGATGCCAGTGACCATCAATGGGTACCAATTCGACAGGTGATTATGATGCGACAGTTAATGTTAAAGACGGAATGAATGCAGTAGAGTCGGTTTGCGCAGAATGTACACTTGCAAGACGTTCGCGTGAAGTCGACGAACTTCAAAATAAGCTATCATCGGCTTTAAATACTGATGAGCATGCAACTCCGGTTACAAAGAAAAGCAAATTTAGTATTGAGGATGAAACAGGAAGTGAAGACGATCACGAAGACAGCATAGATGAAAATGAACATGAAGTCAGTGATAATGTTGAAGACGATGATGGCGATTTTCTCGATGTACTGACACACAACACATTTACTGCAATGAGTGACACCAATTAGGCAGAAGACGCCGAGAATACAGGTTAGCTATTTTCCGAAGACCCGAATGAACTTGGTGATAGACTCAGATATTTTATTGACCTTAAAAAACGTGGGTACATGTCACGCATTGTTGAGATATCTTCAATAATTAGTAAACTGAAGGAACGAAGATATATTGCATGATGTGATAAACTGTTTTTTTTTAATTGTAATTTTAAAAAATTACAGATTATTATTATAAAATAATTTTTTTTTAGTCGTGTCCTTTTATCCCTTACAACTTTAAAGTGGTGCTATGAGCAGTGGGCTATTAACAGAAAAATCTGCATATAGAAATATAGTAAAGACTTTAGTATAAAAATGCATGGATATTTGACCGTATGCAAAACATTAATTCTGATGACATGTACAAATTTGGCAACAGTTGGCTAACGAATGTAATTTCTATACATATGGGTAGGAGACAAACCGTAGGATTGATCGAAGGATCGATCAAAGGATTGGAATTTTTCAAAGGATTGGGATTGATCGAAGGATTGGCATGGGTTGCTGATTGCGGTGCTGATTGATAGAAAGGTTGCAAGATTGATAAAAAAATTGATGAAAAAAGGATTTAATTAATATTTTAATATATTTTTGGAATTTCTTGTATTTTGGGGTTTAGTTTCATGTACAGTTTTTTTATGCTTCTCTGAAAGACTTATTAAATCAGTGGTTTAAACAATCGATTCCGAGAGTCGGTTTAAGATCAAATTTCAATGAGGGTATGCAGGAGAAGGGCTATGATTTGATCTGAAGCACTATGATTTACTTGGGTCGTTTAAAATGGATGAGTTCTACATGGCGAACGAATGAAATAAGAGGAATATTTTTGAGGAATGTTTCGCAACTAGTTGTTTGTCTTGGTCAGTTGGCTTGGTAAGTTAGTACGGGCCTTTGTTATGGTCAGATGTGGTAGAAATGCTTCGCGAAAATTTTGTGAAGATTATGTGCGAAGAGATTAGCTACAAGACTCTTATTAGAGACTTTTTTTTTCGAGATTGTTCATCATCGTTTGTATAGGTGGGTGGTATGGCAGGTTGGTCTTGTTGGTTGTAATAATAAGTTTTACAGAAACTGGTCTCGACAGGAGCTAGTTTCATGCTCAGTCAATCTCGCCAGGAACCAGTCTTGGGTGGAGTTAGTCTTAGGTGGAGTCAGTCGTTGGCTATTATGGTTAGTCGGTATGGATTTTTGTTGTGACTAGTTAGTAATGGGCAATTGAATGGACGGTTATTTTTCTCGCTATTTCGAGTTCTGTGTAATTGGAGTAAAAGTCAAGGTCGACAACAACCAACATGGTGGCTAAATCAACAGCTCCTGTGGCGGTGAAATCGATAATTAATACACTAGCATCGCCTACATGAAGGAAAAGACAAATGACAAACGAAAATAGGAATACGGTGGGTGGAGTGCATTCTACAGAATGAGCAATGGTGAGGGGGTAGGCGAGGGAAATGTTAATACAATGAGACACATTGGTGGCCGGTTGAACGTGCGAGTAATCAACCAATAAAAAACACTGCCGGGTTGCGAAGAGAACACAAGTAATCAACCAATGAGAAACATTGATGAGGGTCAGTCGTCTGCTGGAAATGGTACTAAGAGAACCTCCGGAAATGTAAATTTTTAAAATTTCTTTAAAAAAATTTAAAAATTTTTAAAATTACCTTTTTTTAATTTTTGGGGTATGTCATTTAAGGTCGTGGGCATAGAGTCAATATCAAAGGTCCAGATTAAGGTCACTTGGATTTAATATAGTGGTCAAGTTATGTCATAACATGGAGGCTGGTCGGCTTAATTCCCCCATCCCCTCTAAAACAAAACTTTCGACATTTTATTTTTTCGTAAAAATTTAAATACTTTTTTTTAATAATATTTTCATATTTTTTATGATTTTTAGCAGTTATTATAATTTTTAGGGATTGCTAAAACAATTTTGCAATTTTTTGGATTCAAAGTGTTTTAAAGTCATGGGCACAAGATCAAGGTCAAGGTCAAAAGCCAAGGTCAGCTATACCCAACATGAGGTACGTAGTCAGTAACGTAATATACTAGCCGACTGTTATTAATTTATTCGATGTTTTACCTTTTTTTATCGAGTGTTTGTTTTCAAGGTCATTGGGGTCATGGTCACTGGTATACAACATGGTGGTCGGAGTAATTGATGCAATTTTTCCTCAATTTTTTAACTTTTTTTTCTAATTTTTTCCTTTTTTGGGGATTTATAGAATATTTTGGCTTCAAGGTTATCCAAGGGCAAGGTTGAAGGTCAAAGTTAAGGCCAACAACATCTAACATGGCTGACTAGGTGGATACTGGCTGACCTGGCGAGGGCCAGTTATGTCGGGAGCTAAGTCGATCCACCTGTCATCGAACCCCGGACCTTCTACATGCACATCTATAAATAATTTTTTTAATATTTTATTAATTTTTTATAATATTTTGTGACTTTATAACTTTTTGGATGTTTGGGTACAGGGTCAAGGTCAAAGGTCACCTGGATCCACAATGGCGGGCAAGATGGCCACCGGCCGACCGGAATGACACAGCACGATGTTGGCTCCGGCTACGGACCCCCAGCACTTTGTGTCCGAACGGTGAAAAACGTGTCTGATAGCACCCCTCCACCACTGAGTAGATAAATACACAGAAAATAAATGGCGTTGCGATGCCTTCGACGTGGGCGTACTTATTCTCTGGTTGTGCCAGGGTCTGGGAACGGGCATTGTGTCTGTCTGCCTACTGTGTGCTGCGAAATGCACCCTATTTGCTGGGCTACTTGCCTACTTGCGATGGATTGTACTTCATTATGCATAGGAAAGAGCATTTGATTGGGACACCTTCAACTCTGCGTTATACTGGTTGAGAGCCGGCCAATAATGAACGATGCACAGTGTAGTGAGCGTGCCCGATGTTGCCTGAACCAACAGGACGGTTGTAAATGGGAATGGAGACACCAACAGAACTGGTGGGCATGCAGTCATGTATATAGGCGACTCACTTCTAGCATGTATAATTTGTCCGTAAATCTGCACGCCACTCAAAGTGTTAAGGACTCTGTCTTAGGCACTGAATGGCGTATCAAATCCTGCCATATTCTGGCAAGAATACGCCATTATCCTGGCTCGTGCGGATTAAGTTCGAGATACGCCGAGTTCCTGTACGCTTAGCTCTTCTGTGCCGAAAGAGGAAAAGGCGGAGAAGATTGTACACGTAGATTAATTTTGGTGGTAGCCTACGACGTAATAATTTTTCCCGTTTCGCTTTTTTTAGACGTCCCTGAGGCGAAAAAGTTACACCGCCATATTTTTTTTCTGAGCAGGGCGTCAGGGAATTATTTACTTTAAGAAATGGCTATGTGTGGCTTAGTTCACTTGCCAGGCAATGACGGCATAAACTTTTTCATACCCACTTTAATTTATCGTTTTACATGCTGCAAGCAAGGTTTCCTTTATAAGTTCTGTATTCAAGCTGATTTACTACTTGTTGCGTTGTCACAATTCACGAGCTTGTAGGCTTTGTGTTTAAGCTATTGTAGATTTGAGAGCTTACGATCGGCGCTTAATATTGAGTGATTGAGGACCGGTGAGGGCGAAGTGATGCAAGTGTGAAGTGATGTGAGGGCGGAATATCGACGGATTGAAAGGGAAGAGGAAAACGGGAGAACCCCGAGACAACAAAATGGGCAAAGGAAACGTCCGCCGCGTTTTCAACATGCGAAAATCCGGGTGGCCGCGCCAGGAATCTAACCCGGTTCTTCTTGACTAGAGGCTAATAATCTGAGCAATACGCCGCCACAGTCTCACGTTCAGCGACTGTGTACAAACTATTCATAACCTACAACAATCGCAAGGTTAACTAATATGTAGGGACGTGCAAAATCCGCGTTATTATCTGGCGACATGCTAGTATTCACCGCCCTATACATATTCGAGTCGGTGCAATTTGTTTATTGGATTTTACAAGAGTGAGGACACGTTTTTCTTGTTGACTTGGTTGGACGGGACTGCAGCAGCCTCTCGTTGGTTGCTTGCTATTGGTCCAAAGCCGTCCATGGGAGTCTCCGGACAAACTGTAGTCCAATGACAAACGCAGTACGTAAGCTCAAGTGCTCGAAGTCTAGTCTGTCTTGAAATAATAACGCGAATTATGCAGGTATGTACTAACATGTTAGCCATAGGTAGGGTCAGTGACTTTTCGCGTAAAAATCGGAGCACACAGTAGACTTCAATACTATATACACACCTCAGCTGTTGTTGTACCTCCGTTGGCTGCTGGTGCCGTGTCCGTCTTTGACTAAGACACTCAGGACTAAATAACTCCAACACTGAACCTTTGTGATTCGTGCGCAAACGGTTAACACGGGCCAGAACATTGTTTAGCCAATCAAAGAAGCTGGACGACTCTACAGTGCTTTGGACTGTATCTTGTCTCAAAATCTTTTCGCGATATATCACTGCCCCTAGCCATAGGAAAGACCATTCGGACCAAGTCTCACAGTTTGTGCCAAATATAACTTCCCCGCGAAAACGCACACGAACTTGTGCCAGCGAAACCGAATGTATTAAGCGAGGGACTTTGTTAATGTGAGATGAGTGCTGCATCATTCTTATTTAAGACAAAATTGCGTACACCATTGCTACTCCTACACTCTCTCAGAGAGACGGTCACTTCGTTAATTGGACGCAATCTTCTTGTTTCTCTCAGTAAGAGCCCGACCTAAATTGAGAATTAGCAAAACTTTTTTTATTGGTGGGTTGGTAACTTAAAAAACTGATATTAGTTTCTGATATTTTATTTGAAGAAGAATAAAAGTTGACGAGCTCGTAACTTATTTACGCTTTCAAAATTGTTTCGATAATAATGAAGAGAGAGAGAGAGAGATATAGAGAGAGAGAGAGAGAGAGAGAGAGAGTAGGAAATTTCGCGAATTCATTTGAGAACAAGATACACTTCAAACACGTATACATTTGACTTCGTTTCCCTGATTGGGTCACAGTTTGTAAGCCACGCCCTGGATGAATTCGACAGAGTAACTGAACTGCAAGAAAAAGAGCACTAAACCCCTGCTACCTATTCTGGGGCAAAACTTGGACATCAGTCAATGAGCAAGTTGTTGAGGCTTTAGTACGCCAAGAATTATGGCGTCTAGCTGGTTGCTAAATGCATCGGCAAAATTTCCGTGTCTTTAATAATAAACCACTTACATTTCCTTCAAATGGAGTTCGTCTTTTGTGTACTAAGGAGTAAACAAAAGCACAGGTGCAAAATTTTAACATTGAAAAGTAATATCGTTTCACCTTTCTAGTAATGATGATGTGTGGTCGAGGTTGCGAAAGAAATTATTGGTGGTAGAACGAAGTGCACTTTAACTTAATAGCTTTATCATAAAGATTAGAATTGCAGATGAAATGTGATTTAGACGTTTTGGATAGGGAAGAAAAAAAATTCGCTAAGTGCTACGGATGTCCTTGACATCAACGAGGGGACAACCATCTGTGATTTGTAAGCCGGCTCCTGGTTGATAAGTGGCGAAGATTGCACTGGGACACAAGCTAACAAGGCATGTAGTCAGCAGAATTCCATCATCATGGAACATGATGCGTGCCATCTCCTTCGTTCATAAACATTATAGCTTCAGTCTTTGAGTTATTTCGCAAAATGATTTGGCGTCAACCTAGACTTCAAAGTCCTATAAAGACTCTAATTATTATAATTAGAGACCTGAAAAATTCGCGAGTTCAATGACCTGCAGACTAGACTCTATAGTATTATGTGCCAGATATGCCGATATCAACTGAGCATTGGTTGTCTGCCGTCACAGCGGAAGGCGAAGATTGGGCCAGCCTTCTCCAGGAGGTCTCGAACACCGCGTGGACCAATGGTTGACACTTTATTAACACACGTGTTTTGAATTCTAGCTTGTCCCGATATGAATCCGCGAATTTTTCAGGTCTCTAATTATAATGTGTAGAGACCTGAAAAATTCGCGTTTTCCATTCGGGACAAGCTAGAATTCGAAACCCCAGTACGTTTTTATTGCCAATGCTATTGGTCCATCCGTTAAATTACACCTCCTGGACAACTCTGAGCCAATAATAAATACACAGTAAAATGCAGACCAAATCACCGTCTCCCGCTAATACAACAAGCAACCAATGAACTGTAATATCTGCATGATTTTGCATACGAAAATGGAGTATAGCCTACAGGTCATTGAACTCGCGAATTTTTCAGGTCTCCAATAACGTGTTTATTATTATATTCTGCTGCAGCGCAGTACTTTGTATTGTCTTGCCAATGATTCGTTGACATTGTGTCTTACTGCTTGTTACTAGAGAGCCGGAAATTTCGCAGATTCATCTGGTCACAAGCTAGACTCCACAGTCCTTCGTGCATTCGAGCATCAGTTAGTTGTTCAGTGTGTGTTGCTCCAGTTTAACCCCAGACCAGGAAGCACGGGATTCGGTTATTATTTTCCTTTGCAAGTTCGTCGTTGGTTCAAAGTCGTTCGGGGCGTGCCTAACAAACTATGGGCCAATGGAAGCACAAACACATACGTACACGTGAATGCAGTTTAACTTGTCCTCAGATGAAACCGCAAAATTTCTGGGTCACTTACTTATTACTAGGGACACCCGAATTTCGCGAAAATATTTCAAGACCCGTTGTATTTCATAACACTTCAGCTCAGATCCACTTCCGTGATTGGACGGTTGCCGTATAACGCGTCTTAGGTGTCTGCCAGTGAATCACAGATCAACACTATCGGAGTTATTCAATTATGATTGGCCATTCAAGTAAGGAAATGTCTCCTTACAAAGACACGCCGTCAATAAGCATTAAAAAAACTGCTGATACGCCCGTGGCGTATTGAAATCTAGCATGTGCGGAAACCTTTCCGCGAAGTTAGGGTGTCCCCACTTATTATTGCCACAGAGTTCGTTAAGTATACAGGTGCGAAATTGCGTGCCGGCTCCTTTTATTTGGGCGTACCCACTCTCTGATAGGCTGCACAAAACTCTGGGAATGGTCATTATGTCTCTTTGGCTACCGTGTGCTGTGGAAGAATGCCTATTGGCTAGGCTGCCGGCTGGCAAGTAAGTTACCAGGCGCTGATTGGCGAATGGCTTTCCAACATGTCACTGGCCAGTTACGCCATTTTGCTGGCGTGTGCAGATAGAGTTCGTGGTATAAGCCACTGTTTTACCTCTGTATACTTAACTACTCTTTGTTACTGGCTAACAGCCACATGGTGCGTACCTTAAGAAGTTGCTAACCAATCACAGTTCAAATATAAAATAATGAGTGTTTCAAATCCACCATCATTTCGAATGAATTCGCGAAATACTTGTGGTCTGATTATAGCTAGATACAAAGATATGTAGCGGGAAAATTCGACTGATCACTACACAGTAAAACATTTATGTATTTGTACAAGAAATTCCTTGGAAAATAGTTGCCAAAAATATTTTGTAACACTACAAATTAATTACAGTAAATTTCACAAAACATTTGTATATAATGTGAAAACCGAATGTTTACTTTAAACAATCAAATGTTGTAGAATTCAAGTTTATTATAAATATTGAGCTACATAAACAGTTTTTTTATGTTTCCCAAAATAATGTGTTGTAAATGTAAAGTCTTTCAGCTGTAGAAATACAAGAAAATCTTTGGCAAGTAGTTTCCAAATAATTACTTGTAAGGTACAGAAAGATTTTACTGCGTAGCTTCCAATATTCTAAGCACACGTATATTTGCATTTTATTTTTGTTGTTTCCCCAATGCACTGGTCCAGTGACAATTCCGACATTCTACTACTGGGTGTTTGTTGTCGGCTGTTCACGGTAAACTGAGCGCTCTTGAAAGCCTTGCTTAAGATCTACTTGTATGCACGGTGTGTATTCTTCCGCCACATATAAAATTAACATTGCCATGGGCCTGGTCACTTTATTTATACGTCGGTCAAGTAAAACTGTGATGTTATTAGAAATTTTTTTTACGCAGTTATATAAATTTCAAAAAACGGAAAGCAAAATAAATAATTTCAGTATTCGAAAATACTTACCTAGCACTTATAATTCAGGCGATGCCACTGGTCAGCGGGTTTTCTCGGGGATATCCCGTTTACCCTACCCTTTCATTCCGGCGCCGCTCCATACTCATCTCGCCACACCCTCATCTGCTTTCAAGACTCCGGTGTTAAGAGCTTTCAAGACCTCGAGAAAACCCGCCTACCAGCGGCATCGTCTGACACGATTCCCACGTGCGAAAATCCGGGAGCGGCGCCGCCGGGATTCGAACCCGATTCACCTTGGTGGGAGGCGAGCAGTCTAACCACTACACCACCGCGGGCCCTAAAATAGACGAAAGTGACTACACTTCGTCTTCGGTACGCGGGTGGGGGAAGGGGGGACCGCTGTAGTAACGACTGACAGTAGTTGTCGACGCGATGCTGGCCAACCGTAATCCGCCTCGAGCGAACACGCTCGTGAAAGCGTTACGTTGCGGTCTCGCGAGACAAACGGAAGCGCTGCAACAAGTGACTGATCCTCACTTCCTGGCTCGTTCGGCTGATCACCGGCGCTTGTAAGTGTTCGCCGGGGGCGGCGCCGCGGTGCGCCGACTAACGTATAGGCTATCCAAGGTAAAGTGAGCACTTTTGAAAGCCCTCTCATTTGGAATAATAGTCAATAAATATACTTTAGTTTAGCACAAGGCGTCAATTTCCGAGTGCGGTGGGATATACAAACTATGTTTATTATTTGCATGGCAATATTTATTCTAAAAGGTGGTTAAAGTATAGAAAATGACTGAAATAAAAAATGACTAGAGCCTCACGAATGCTCACTTTACCGTGAACTGCCTATAACTGCAAGTGCACGGCATGTGCAACCGAAAAGCGCGTTCATTTAACTGCGTCGGAACCCAAAAAAAATATCATTTTATAATATTGTAACATTTTTCAACTCATACGCATTATATGTGATGACATTTTCCTCCAATAAAAAAATTTCACACTTTATAATCTTGAATAATTTTATATCAAAAACTTAATTCTTCTGTTTTGTTGCAGCCGTAATAACAAATACTAAGTAAGTTTCAGAGATAAAAAAATTTACAACATAAACTAATTCCGTGGGCTACTGATTGACTTATATGTACTCGTCAAATAACAGTTCATACATTTTTTTAAAAATGTTCAAAATTAAAATTTTGTTTATATAAATGCCTTATTATTTGGTGATTTACATATGTGTCATGCGGTAGCTTGTGAGATTAGTTTGCTTTGTAAATGATTTCATCTGTATAACTTAGTTAGTATTTGTTATTATGGCTGTAACAAAACAGAAGAATTTTGTATTTGACATCCAATTATTTATAAAATATAAGGTTTAAATTTTTTTTATTTGCTGAAAATGTTATCACATACAATGCGTAAGGGTTAAACAGTACTTGGTACAATGATACATTTTTTTTAATTTCTTGGGGTCGCGTTGGAGACCGTGAAGCGCGGGATCGATAAGGGCGACACCGCCACGCGCATCAAGTGAGCCATCGCCACTACGCGCAGGGTTCTGAACTGGCGTGAAGTATTCTCGTCACACTGCGTGCGCCTATGGGACTTCCAGAGGCGATGGCGCTCTTGCAGCACGTGTCAGTGTAACCCTTATAGATCTCGCGCTTCTCGGTAAAAAAGAAAGGAGAAAAACGATGCAGGTGGGCGGGAGGCTTTAACGGCCCAGCCTGAGTCGGCAGCCGCCAACTTCAAATGGGAAATCAACATCAAACGAAACTCCTTCTCATTGCGCAAATTTTAAACATAACTATTACAAAAAAAAACATGTTGACGCCACTTTCTCTGGAAGTATACATAACATTATTTTTGAAAAAGAAAAATTATTTATTCTTTTTTTTTGTTGTTATGGAAAGTTTAGTATTATATTTTAGAAAAAAAAATCAAACAAAACAATCGGCAAGATGTCTTAACGTAGCTACGTTCCTAAAGAAATTTATCGTAGACTACTTTTTGTTTGAAATAGTTATGTTTAAATTGGCGCAATGAGAAGGAATTTCGTTTGATGTTAATTCCCCATTTGAATTTGGCGGCTTCCGGTTTAGGCTGGGCCGGTAACGCTTCGAGCACTAGGCCCGAGTCTGATATGAAAATAATATAGTCTCACCCTTATCACAAAATTTTGGAGCACTGAAAGGAGGAGCGGGACGGAAGAGATTTGGACGGCTCTTAGCATCGGGGTCTTGAGAGCCAACGAGGGTGAAGTGAGGTGAGAATGGAGCAGTGTCGGAATGAAAGGGTGTTGGAAACGGGAGATCCCAGAGCACCGTCATCGTTAAGCCGACCACCGTCATCGTTAAGCACGATTCCCACATGCGAAAATCCAAAATTACCCCACCGGGATTCGCCTAGATGAGAGGCGGATAGTCTTACCACTACACCACCGCGGCCCCCTAAAACACTGGAGAAGGCTATAAAAGTATCAGAATGGTTCTGCCCAGTACTATTCATACAGCTATTGTTTGCTTGCTAAACACTGTTTCATTATCAGCCGAGTTACTCGAAAAGAAATTACGCTGAATTTTGTGGTGAAATGTTAAAATTCAGAGTACACCGTGGTTGCCGAGTTTCGGGTCAAAATTTCTGCGACATTGCGCAAAGCAAATAAAAGAACTGAATTATAGCAAAATATTTTCAGCATCAGTTTTCTCGTCGAAATGATTAGCTACACATCGGCCATGAAATAATTATGTCTGGAAATCCATGAACTCCACAGTGCTGGCACTTGGATCAATTTGCCTAGTATATATTTTTGTGGG
Organism: Clitarchus hookeri; assembly: GCA_002778355.1. Taxonomy (NCBI): domain Eukaryota; kingdom Metazoa; phylum Arthropoda; class Insecta; order Phasmatodea; family Phasmatidae; genus Clitarchus; species Clitarchus hookeri. The sequence continues at coordinate 89,378 of NQII01006129.1, forward strand.
AAAATTCGTGGAGTGCCTGCTTTTTTTTTTTTTATAAGATTGAGTGCATTTGTAAGTGGCGAGATATTTTTACATGTATACGCATGCCTCCGGCACCTTATTTTACGCGCCTGGTTAAGTAAGTACCACTCTTCCGCCGGGCGAGTTTTGGCTCATTAGCCGCCATCAAAATTCGCAACCGTGGCATGGCACTTTCGCTACCCAGTAGTTCATTTCCAGGCGAGATAGTCTCTGAACGTTGTCGAGTGACTACATCGGCTTCCCGGTTACAACGCCTGTTTGCGGACACCGCAGTCGACTGAGCATTTCTGGAACGAAAGTCTACAGACCGCCGAGCCCGTAGTTACTAAGCAAGTGTATGTGGGAGGCCGTCATTACTGTGCATGCGTGTTTCCACATAGCGTCACAACCTAATAGGACCACCTAAACTATAGTCCATCCATTGTAACCTCGAACTTCTCCGAAGCCCTGCTAAGTTCTACTTTCAGGCTATTCCTCCCTCTCGTGCAAACAAAGCTTAGTCGAGTCTAGAAAATTAAAGAGCAACGCACTGTCATTGTGCGTACTCAGTTTAATAATATTTTTCATTAGAACTTTCTCTATCTAGGTATTACGAACAGTCCTACTTTCTTCCAGTTTTATTCGTATTAATTATAAATTAAATGTTATAATTTATATATAAGTATAAGTAAAAGTTCAATTTAACAAAAAATAAAATTATTTTATGTTAACAGAAGTAAAAAATGCTTGTGAAACATGAGCTATTTAGGAAAGAACAAAACACGTCGTACGCGGGGTGATTTTTTAAAGGTTTGATTCAAAAACCGCGAATAGAGTATAACCTAAGATAGAAAGTGAATAAATGTTTTTTTTTTGCAGTTGAAACATAACTAAACTAACCCATAATACTAGCTGAATGTATGTGTTTTTGGAGTTTAAAATTAAAGACTGTACTAAAATCTCAATAGCCATTACCACAATCATACCCGTAACCACAAAAATCACCATATTAAAAACCGAGTACTACAAGTTACATAATTTAATTATATGTTTTATTTTTGTTAACCAGTTGGATTTTACATTCATATTGTTATTTGATTTTTCGCTCGTGTAAGTGGCCAACTTATAGTACTGGCTGGGGCTGAATACGACTGACGAAATTCGTGAGATGATGCCTTATGCAAAATCAAATAAGAATTACAAGGGACACTTTCTACAACAAAGTGAATATTATGCCTTAAAATATAGTTTTTTTAAACTGCATTTTTGCGAATATCGTAAACGAGGTGAAATTAAATTACAATTCTCCTAATTTCGTTTTGTTTTATCGGGATCTTCACCCCAAGAGTAAGCACTCATTATTACATCCTCCCGTAATTAAAATAACTGGGATTGTCACCCTCTTGTTGCATACAACTTTTTTTACCGTCAGGAACTGTGAAATTTTATCCTGATTTATTGAACAGTATGACTAAAATTAACAAAACCAGGCCTCTTGCTTCAACTGGCCAGGACTCACGGTATTCTAGTAATACGCATACAAAGCCTTGGTTGCAGCGGTCCAGCGCCTAGCACGTAGGCAACACAACCTACGTGCGTCATAGGCTGTTCACGGTAAACTGAGCACTTTTGAAAGCCCTGCTTGAGATCTACATGTATTAACATTGTGTATTCTTCCGCCATACGTAAAACTAGTATTACCATTGACCTGATCGCTAGGGACACACGGGTATATCAGCAGTTTTCCTTTTTATTTTTTGTCGTGTGTCTTTGCGAGGAAGCATTTTTTTGCTTGACTGGCCAATCAGAAATAGGTTACTCCTACAGTGTGCGCCTGGTGTTCACGAACGTACACCTACGGCGCACTACACGTATGTCATCCAATCAAGAACGTGTATCTCAGCTAGAGAGATATGAAATACCACTGGTCGGGAAATATTTTCGCGAAATTCGTGTGTCCCTGCTGATCACTTCACCAATACGTCGCTCAAGTAAAAGTAAATACTTAACAAATTCTCTAACTCTTTGATTGGACGCGTAAAAGAACAGAAAGTAAAATAAAACTATTTTAGTTTTCACAAATGTTTATCTAACACTTTTAATTCGACGTTAAGACGTGGAACTACTTTCCCTCCGTCGTTGTGGAACTATCCTTGCGCATGCTACTCACCGCGCCCGTTGAGATGTACGGAGGTATGAGCAGCGATATTTTCAAAGGTTGATTTCAAAAGTGCTCTTTATATCGTGGACAGCCTTTAACTGTGGACAACGTGTACCGTACATTAATAATGTTGTAGTACTGAAGTTGCTTGCTTCCTAACGACAGTCGGTGTGCGATTCACTGCAGGAAGTGATGCCTTTGCCTACGAGCCTGGAACTGTATCACTACCACCAAGAGTTTTGTGTACGCACCACACGCAGTTGTAATAAGATCGCCTTGATACGCACCGGGATTAGGTTATGCCAACAATTTTCCAAACATAAGCCGAAGAAATTTTAGTTGTTTTGATTACAGTATTGTTAAATTAGTGTATGTGATTATGTTGTAGATGGTCGAACATTACTAGGAACTCAACGTTCAAATAACATACACAAACACGTTAAGATTCAAGTTTTCTGCAACCCAAGTTGCTTATGCACGCTATAGTACTATAAAAGTATTCCAACAAATATCAAAATAGTTTCTAGAGTCGAAAATAAATCCCAAGTAGCTGACAGAGATTTTGCCTTATGCTGTAAACGTTTGAAATATAAGAATTTTGAACCAGTTGATTATTTTCTCAAAACCAAAAATTAAATTTGTAGGATAGGAAATGCGTCTGTCTCAGATAGCTTTTATATAATCTTGTAGATTATGGTAGTTATCCGTAGTTCTGATGTCACTATATATTTCAATAGTTTGCGTAAACTAGAGAAAAAAAATTACCGCATCAAATACGTAATCCATAAAATGAAAAAAGTCGCGATGACACACCAGAGAGGGCATACAAGAAATTGCGCATCATCGTATTGAACTCTCGTTATTTTTGTTTGCAAAGTAACTGTAATTTGGCAAAAGGCTGTTTACAGTGAACTGAGCACTTTTGAAATCAACCTTTGAAAAACGTCACTACCCCTATCTTCATGTATTTTTAAGGGATACGCGGATTGGTATGCGCCCATTTTAGTTCGTAACAACAGAGATAAAGCAGTTCTATGTTTTAACGTTGGATTATAAGTGTTGGGTAAATATTTGTGGATATTGAAATTATTTCTGTCTTTTTTAAACTCATTTAAGTGTAAGAATTAGCACGTTTGTAAAATATTTTCCTTTCTGATAATTTTACAGTTTCACTTTACCTACCCATGGCGTATGTTAATTTGACAAATGGTGGAAGAATACACAGTATGCATGCAAGTATATCATAAGCAGGGATTTCAAAACTGCTCAGTTTATCGTGAAGATCCTATGTTTATTGATTCGGTGTTTTGGGTTCCTCGGAACGGTGACAAGGCCTTGAAAGAGAAACACTGCGGGAAATAAATGTAGTGGAGCCATGTTATTGACCAATAAACGTGATTTATCCGAGGAGTTGTTTATCGATTGTTATGAAGCAATAATCACTTGTACATCATAAGAACACAAAACTTTGCCTTGGTGTTGCACTCTCAGGCGAACAGTTCTGGAGAGTATAAGAAACTTTTAAAAGGTCGCCGTAGGTTGCCTGCGAGGTATGCAACCTGCNTCATAAGAACACAAAACTTTGCCTTGGTGTTGCACTCAGGCGAACAGTTCTGGAGAGTATAAGAAACTTTTAAAAGGTCGCCGTAGGTTGCCTGCGAGGTATGCAACCTGCGCTACTAAGCCGGTCGTTACAGCCCTAATTCCATAATGACGGGCGACGGTATCACTCGTCAAATGTTCACGAAGCAGATATAAGATATAAAATCACGCTAAAACACTTTAAAAGAGTTTCTGACTTATTTCCTAACGTTTTGCAAATAACTATTTTGAATTCCCAATTTTCAAGTGCGTATGTGCGTTTGTGTGTCGCTTAATAATCACGTTAGAAAATAGGTTGTATTATGTTTTCTACTTCTTTTTAAATAATGATTCAACACATAAATTTTGAACCAGGAGTACATGCTAACCATGTATGTATTCCATATGTTCTTCAAACCATTAAAAAAAAATTATTATCATCCATGTTTTACCTAATGGAAAAATATTCTCTTTTTTCTTGTAAGAAGAATTATTTTCTACGTAGGCTGACTACATGGCCACGTACGGTATATAGTCCAGTCATGGTTACTTCCAACTTTTCTGAAGCCCTTCTTAAGTTCTGATACCAGGATATTCCTCCGCCTCAAGCAAACAAATCTTTACTAAGTCTTAAAAATTACACCAGAGGGACTACGCATCACATTCTTGCCTACTCAGNCCTCAAGCAAACAAATCTTTACTAAGTCTTAAAAATTACACCAGAGGGACTACGCATCACATTCTTGCCTACTCAGTTACGTTATATTTTGCGTAATATATTTTTTTTACTAGACATTACCAACAAACCTATTTTCTCCCTGTCTTTACTCGCATAAATTATAAATGAAATATTATAATTTATAGATGGAATATGATAAAAAAAAAAAAAGGCTCAACTTAACCGAAAATACTGTACTTTCATGTTGTCAGAAGTATAAAACGCTTGCGATACATGGTAGACTGTAGCACGGCTAGTGGGCGTAACGGGATGTTACAAGTCCCTACGTAAGCACTGGATCACAGCAGTTGCGTCACCCCGTAGTGACTCATCACATAAGCTGGGCAGTGTGCACAATATGTCCGTGTATTATAAACGGGTTTCACTCGCCGGTGCTGAGGGTACATTTTCAACCTGGAACAGTCAGGCAAGACGTCAGTGAAACCATTCAATTGTTCTCCACTGGAAACCCGATGTGACTTTTTTTCCTAGCGGCTGTAATTAATTGCTGTAAAGGCTGTTTCCGGTAAACCAAGCACTTTCGAAAGCCCTTCTCGAGATCTACTTGTACGCACGTTGCGTATTCTTCCACCGTATGTAAAATTAGCATTGCCCCTGGCCTGATAACTTTATTCATGCATAATTCAAGTGACTCTGTAAAATTATTATAAAAGTTAATATTTTACAAATTCGACATTTTTAAAACTTATGTGCTTTGTAAAAACAGAAAGCAAAACAAATCATTTCAGATTTCACAAAGGTTTACCTAGCACTTTTCATTCAACGTTTAAAACTCGGAACTAATTTCCCTCCGTCGTTGCCAACTTTACAGGACACACGGTAGTCAGTGTGCCAATTAAAATATGCAGTTCGGGGAAGTGACATTTTTCAAAGGTTGATTTCAAAAGTGCTCAAATAACGGTGATTAACCTATCACGGTAATTTCCGCTGAATTCCCGTAAATACCACTTAAAAGGCATTATTTTTTTAGTTAATTTCACTAATTCGACAGTTGGCAGAATTTATCAACCAACATTTAGTGACTATAGTTTCATGGATTGAAGTCGGTGTTTAAGAATTATAGCCCTTGGGCTCGGGAGAAAATCAGTGTTTGGTTCCGACTTCCGTATACCCAACACTTGCTCTCACACCAGCCCGATGTATTTGTTCTGTAGGTCCGTTATTCAACTCTGAAACAAACTTGGCGGGAGAAAGCCAGCCACGGCACAAGCAGTTGCGGAAACCACAAGTGTAAGTGTAACTATACGCTGGAGATGATAGTTTCGAAAACAAAAGGCACACGACTGTGTCAGAAACCGGTTTCACACTGACGACTGCATGCGTGAGCACGGCTGTCCGTCCCTCGCTGCACACGTGCCCGCCGCGTATTAGTGTGCGTGTGTGAGTATATTAACAGTTTATATAAACACTGTGGTGTGAGTGGTGGTAGAGTTGTTGCGAAGTGGAGGGAGAAAAATAACGTTTTGCCAATTGAATAATGACAGTTTTCACAAGTCCCTGGAGCAGAGAAAGACTGGCAGAGATGATTCATAATAAGCGATGCAAATGCAGTGTGATGGACCGGAAGAGAAATTGTTCCGGTTTCCTGACTTCGACGGATCTCCAGTGTTACATTCCAACCGATCCAGCCCGGTGAATCTGAACGCATTTGAAGTTAAGTTCCTCTTCCTCGTTCTCCAAATCTGTAGCTGCTCCTACGCCGAGAAAAAAGGTTTCGTTGAATCAAACAAGGTTGGTTTGGCGCAGCCAAATTTAACTGTTTGTATAGGGACAATGGCATGTTTTGTTGTTGAAATCGAATTATTTAGGTGTTCGTGTGGGGTTGCCCCGAACGAGGGTTTGGTTGGGGCGACTAAAGATTTGTTTGGCCCCGCGTACATTGAACAGTTTCATCTAATATAGAAAAATTCAGAAGCGCGAGTGCGATTCGAGCTTGATCATCTGCGCCCGATCACTGAGCCTCAGTAATCTCAACTGACGTAACTACTGATTTAATCGGAATGTTTTTGAAGACAAACAAAGTAAAGTACTGCACAACATCCACAAATAAATATTTCAAGTTTTAAAGCTTTACATTTTAGTTTTCTGTTGAACTTGTTTTATAAGAACGTTTATACCATCATTAAGCATCAATAGATGCACTACCAAAAACTGTTACTATCCTAATTTTCACAAGAAATGTAAAAAAAACTCTCGAACTGTTTTTTTGAATGATGACAATCAAATTACTGGCCAAATAAATATATGCATTAGATTCAACAAAATATTTAGTTGACAGTCTAATTTATTTTGGCCCAACACAGATGTTTTGTTTATTCAAGCATGTACTTTGTCATATAAACAAAAATTATTTTGTTGCTTTTCAAGTTATGTTTACTCAATAAAATATTTTGTTGGGGCAACTAAATAAATTTTTGGCCCTATACAAACAAATATTGTGTTATTTTTCCTTTCAGTGTAGGGAAAATAACTCGAGTTATTCAATTCCTCCCATGTGTTGTATCGTTATTGATGTGTACGCTGTAAAAATGTTCTAGTAAACTTCCTAAGCTGTAAATTTTGTAAAGAGATTGGGAAAACAATAAAGACAGATAATGTGCGTCCCCAGTAATGGTTCTTTCGCGCACCCAGAAAAATATGTCATCAATAAGTATACAAAATTGAAATAAAAAATATAAATATCATTTTGGGAAAAGCCGTTGAGAAAAATCCAAACACAGTCAAGAACTGATCTGGAGCATACAGAGCCGAATAAACTTACAAAAGTTTAGCCCAGAAACTAAGCATAGTCTGTTCATGTAAAGTAAGCACTTTTGAAATCTACCTTTGAAAAATCATTGCCCATTAACGGAATGCATGCTGCCGTATACACCAGCATGCAGGCAGGACTCGCAAAAACAACTTTCTACGTTAGCCTTCCAGTCACAAATAAATACTTTTAGGTGTTGCTTGCTAGAAACTCTTATCGATAATGGCATGGCGCTCGGTCATGCACTTGGTCAGAAAATTTGTGTTTGTTCCTGATGTTATTTGAAGCAGATATTTATGAGACTAAGGAATATAGTCTAAACAACCAATGATGTCTCCCCACGTGCCTCCCTCATTGGCAGGTGTTTTCTTCGGTGTAGAGAAGGCAGTGGAGGATCCCGCCTACCTGGACCTTTCTCCCGTGTTCGAGACCGAGAAGCGCGAGAGCGATAAGGGCGATACTGCCGCGCACATCAAGTGCACCGTCGCCGCTACGCGCAAGGCTCTGAACTGACGTGCAATGTTCTCATCGTGCTGCGAAACCTACTGGACTATAAGCAGTGACCCTATCGTCTTACTGGTGGGTAGGTTGTAGCGAAATTCAATGTAGGGCCTTATACTAGTTTTGCAGGAATTCATCATGGATATTTTAAGCTATAATATTCAGAAAATTTCTGTTTTGGCCATGTTGAAAAACTTTAAAACAGTATTTTCAATAAGCATGGTCTGTTGAATGTTGTATCCCACCCCAGCCTGAAATGCTGTTTCTTTTCGTGTGCAAACGTTTTGTGAATACGTGAAATAGTTTGTTTGTGAACGTGTGTTGCAAAACACACTGCGACTTAATTCATGTGCCAGTTGGACGGGCGCGTTAATTCACGGAGGTTACTCAATTGAGGAACTGAGAAGTTACATATCAGAATTTTGTATTTAAAACAATTTCAATAATAGCCACCCGCATTCCAGTTGGTCGAGACTAAAACCACGTTCTCCTGAAGACGAATCGGGCACACTCGACGGGAATAACAAACGTTATGGCACTTCCTTATGCAGACAGGCTGTAACAGACGCCGCTGAGTAATTGTAATACTTCTGAATCTTCTGTAGTTCAAGTAACTGCTGTGCAAATGGTAGAGACCGTACATTTTCACCGTTATAACATAGCACCAAACTATGCTTCACACAGTCACAGAATAAACTAGTTCACGAAGATGAAATGGCGTGGTGGTTCCTTTGATGTGAGCGTACCCATTCTCTAATTGGCTGCACGAGGCTCTTGAAATGGGCCTTGCCTCCAATTGGCTGCTGTGTGCAGGTTTCTATGGCCCGAAAGCCGGCACACCCTCCATCCTCCCTCAATGCAACTCTTATGAAGAGAGTGCGTGGCACTTACTCCTCTTCTCTCTTCGGGCTATTCTCTTGCCTTGGTTACTTACACGGTATTCTACCAGTTTTCTCTGTAAAAACATGTGCTCTTTTCCGATCAGAAGTATTCCGACTTCTTGCTGGGAAGCCTTTACCCGAATACCCCCTCATTGGTCATCGGAATTTTGCTCTTCTTGTCATTTATCAAATTGCTCTAGTATCCTTCCAGTCTTAGTGGCGAACCCATTCTAGATATCACGAAGAGCCTTATCTGCCATTGCATGTTCTGGTCTTGAGTGAGAGCTCTTTATGTCTGCTATCTCTCGTAATCATTGCAGAATCTCCTCAGTTATTTCAACACTCTGGGATCACGTGTCGCTCTGTATCATAGACACCGCGGACATCACACATTGGTGATAACACCAACCGCAGACTGTGGAGCATAGCCTCGAAGTTCCTTTGGCCTGTGTAGAGCTGCGTACTGTGATGGCTTGTTGTTATCCATTTGCACTCCATTATTTCCCTGACGTTTGGCAGTAGGATCGTACGTTATTCTTCCATGATCTGAAGAGTTACAATTATCTTGCCATCTTTGAAGAACTTCATCCATTATCTCTCGCTTTGCTTCCTTTGTCAGAGAGTAAACAAATACACAGAGTAGAAATTGCGTGGCGGTTCATTTGATGTGTTGAGTTGAGAGAGAGAGTTAGGCGACTCTTGAGAGGTCTTGAGAGCCGATGAGGGCGAAATGAGGTGAGAATGGACTAGCGCCGGAATTCAAGGGCGGGGGAAATGGAAGATACCCTAGAAAACTCGCCGACCAACGGCATCGTCCAACACGATTCCCACTTGCCGGAGATTGAACCCGTTTCGCCTAGGTGGGAGGCGAGCAGTTTAACCGCTCAGCTACCGTGCCGCCCCTCCCCCCTTCAATGTATTCATCATCTGATTGGTTTCGCGAGGGTCTGGGAACGGGCACTGTGTATGGTTGGCTACAGCGTGCTGCGAAATGTACCGTATTAGCCAGGCTACTGGCTGGCAACTAGGATACCAAGCGCTGATTGGCGAACGGCGCTCCGGCGTGTTACGCCATTTTGGTTGGCGTGTGCGGCTGACGTTCGCGGAATAAGCGGCTGTTTCCCCTCTGTACGCTTATTTGCTCTGTGTCTTCGGTTGTAGCAACGCCACTGACGGCCATGTCTCCGAGGCAGCCACAGCTAGAGTGATTTTTTCCCTGATAAGCGACGTTAACTTCGCGGAAGGGAAACACGTGGGGAATCCCAATTCGTAAGCCATGTATATCGGTGGCTCACCTCTCAAGTTATAGAAACAAACGGAAATAAAAGGAGGAAAAACAAATTTCTTACACCCTTCCTCCCCAAATCACGCCACTCGATATTTGTATTGCAAAACAAGTAGAAAAGTCAACTGAATCATCTCCGGGAAGTGGAGTAAGGCGGAAATGTTCCTGGCAGCCTGACGTGCACATGAAGCAATCGGTGACGAACTGCCATTGCGCCTATAACCTCCTCAACTGCGGTGAACTGCTTGTCATGGCAGGCGATGATTCTTCGTGTATGTCACGTCACGGAGAAGTGTCTCAACCCCTGAACATATTGTCCCTAGTACACTCGTTCACATCCGGCACGTTGCGAAATACGTGAACTCATGCTCGGTGCTGTACAAGGTCAGAAGCCAGCACCAATACAGACAGCGCCTTTCCTTGGGCAATGCTATTGGTTGCTGCTGACGCGCCAACTGTTCCATAATTGGTCGCTTCGTGCACCATGGATATGCTGAAACCATTCCCCAGGTTCCAAAGTGTCAGTTATTATAAGAAATTAGCAAGTAATATTCACGCCATAGGTTTTTTTGCAACACCTGAAGTGAAAAATTAATGTGTACGCTAAAGGGTTAAGCAAAAGTCTCTTCAGAAAGAAAGCTTTTGCGGTGTCTTCCTCGGAGGTAAATACAGACGAAACAGGACTGAGCACTTCGACAGTTACGCTAGCTTCTCCTTCCTGTTCTTGTGGATCCTTCAAAACACGTGTAACTGTTTTGTGAGCGACCCGAACATGTAATTACGAAACAAGAAGTTACCAATATAACTAAAAATCCTACTTTCCTCGAAATTTATACTAGAGTAAATGTGACGAAGTAGGCCCTACTAAGACAGATAAAAGGAAGACGCGTGTTAAATAAAATATTTACATTGCCATATCATTTTGTAAATAAGTTTACGTGGCGTAGAGTAGTAGGGATACTTGTTTGCCAAAATTTGGAGGGGATCGGTTAATTGTTTCCCGAGATACGGCATGGACGTATAGATAGCCTACAAAATGGTGGAAAAAGAGGCTCTGTGTAGACACATTTGATGATTATAATAGAGACTACTGCCAGCATATAAAGTTTGGTTAAATTTGGTTACGTGGTTTCGTAGATCTAGTATAGTAACAAAAAAATGCTCATATGGCCACCATTTTGAAAATCAGTGTCTTACCCATTTAAAACATATCAGTTTACATAGAGTATCGCGGTTGGTAGTAATCAGTTGACTTTTACGAAATATGACACATAATTATTTCATTTTATTATTGTGATTTTTTTTTTTTCGTGTGGCGTTATCTTACAAAATGGTGGACAAAAGAGGCAAGATGTTGGCGTATTAGATATTTTAGTTGATAATTTCAGTATACGAAAGTTTGGTCAAAATTGGTTAAACGGTATTATGTATATACAAAATTAACCTTAAATATTTGTATTGCTGTCGTACTGAAAAAAAGTATCATCAATTTCAGTAGAAAATGTTAGCATCGCCTACCACAGAATTAGGTCACCTGCCAGCATATAAAGTTGGACTGAAATTGGTTACATCGTTTCGTAGATACAGCATAGTATTTTAAAATGTTTAAGTAACCCCCATTTTTATAATAATTGCTTGATCCATTTAAAACATACAATTTTGCATGGCGTATTATAGTATTTCTTGCTAGCCAAATTTAGTAGGAATATTTTAACTTTTCTCGAGATACAATAAAAAATTTTATTTGTTGGAATGGCACTTTGTTATACAATGGTGAACAAAAGAGGCTATGTAATAGCATCTTTATTTCTTTTAGTTTATACTACCAATATGCCAAGATTGGTCGAAATTGGTTAAAATGAATTGTATATACAGTATACAAAAATTAACCATATTTTAAGTCTTATATTGTAACATGGCCTGCCATAGTATTAATTACTTGAGAAATTTTATGGCAATCCATTGGATTGCACTATCTTCTAAAACGGCGTACTAATAACAATATACCTTCCTAGATTAAATATATATTTTTTTAACTCTCAAAGTAAGAAATTTGGTCAAAGTTTGTTCAATAGTTCTCGGGATATGAAATGGCACCATAAATGTTAAAATGGCCACCATTTTTAAAATAAGCTCACGGCATGGTAGAAAACCATAAAATTCAGATGTCCTTATTAATTAGGTCTGCTATGTGTGTACCGAGTTTGGTGAAATAAGGTTCCCGGGTTTAAAAGTTATTACGGGAGACACATATCCCAGACAGACATTCGCATGACTACATACGCCATATTTCCAAAGAAAATAGTCCCAAAAAAAGTACGGTGCGTTGGTCTCTCATTCNTGCAGATGGATATATAATGAATATCCTGAAAGCATAAATTTTGCAGCGCTTCAAAAAAAAAAGTTGGTAGTAACCATCATTAGACTAGACTGTATGTTTGAAAATATTCATAATAAGCTCTAAACGTGACTCTGCGACGTCTGTCAGTGAAATAATAGTCACGGAAGCAGGTAGTTACAATATCAGCGAGCACTAGGAACCAGCCGTCGGAGTTTTATGATTCGCTGATATTCAGGTGAATTTCGCCACTGAATATGTGAATTTTGGCAAACCGGGATAATCAATAAGCTTGTAATTATATCCGATACAGCATTATTAGACTTTTTTTTGGTGATAGGAGCCAGTTTGTTTCAGGTTCATTGTGGTCATTCATCATGTGTGACATATGCATGTGCCCAAATTAAGACACCAGAAAAGGAAAATTAAGTAATGAGTTCCTGGAATTGGAATTTTCAGTGAAAATAAAACCCTTATTTCTCGCACACCTTTTATCCGATTTTAATGACCGACTTACGTATGGATTCCCCTTTAAAATCTCTAAAATGCGTTTTAGTAAAGAATTTGAATTGGTGAAAACGTTGAAACGTGTGTTGCGTAGTCTTCTGAAGGGTGTCTCCTTTTATAAGATGAAGGTACTAATAACACGTTTAGAAGTGGTTTCTCGACATAATCCCGCTTAACTGAAAGGAGATTTTCCAATAGGAAGAGCAGGGAAACCGCGTGACAGGGTGGACTCCACGTCGATCGTGTTTACGGCGTACAGGGGCAGCGGTGGCGTAGTGGCCAGGGCGCTCGCCTCCCACCACGGCGATCCGGACTCGATCCCGGATCTTCGCATGTGGGAATCGTGCTGGACGATGCCTCTTGCCGGTGGGTTTTCTCGGGGTACTCCCTTTTCCCCCGCCTTTGCATTCCAGCGCGCGTCTCCATTCCAGGGTCTCATTTCTGTCATGCCCGGGAATGACGGTCACCTACGGGTCCCAGCTGGAAAGCCCGTCACTCGGAGGGTGTTTCCTTGCCCTGGGTGCACTCCCCACACGCCATTATTATTATTATTATTACTACGGCGTACAAAGTTTCCTTCTTTCCTGCCTGGAAACGAGAAGGAAAAAAAAACAATGTTTTCGCACGTGGTCAGTTCTGGCGGGAAGCGACGCAGCGCGGCCTGGTGTCCCGGCACGCGCTCCCCTCCCCACCCTTCCTCCACCAACACCTGTTGGAGTCACCCCCTTCCTCCCCTCCGACCCTCACCCCACTCCACTACGCTCCGGAAGGGAATAGGAAGAAGCGACGGAACGCCCGGCCAGTCAGTGCGCTGGCCAACACCGCCGGAGGCAGTCGTGATCAGAGCAGGTTGTTGTACATCGCGTCGTGTGCCCGTCATGCTCCTGGCGTAAGACGAGACGACAACACTCGCCGACATGAGGTACAAGGTAAGTCTTCCGCCGGCGCTCCTGCGTTAAGCACGACTATTCACTCCTCCGAAGTCTTACGGCCAGTGAGTTTTTTATTTTCATGTTTACGACATTTAAATCCCGGCGCGCACTGTCCGCCGTATTTATCAACCTTAACTCTGTACCAAATTAAGTGCGGCCATTCGGAAGAACTACGATAGCGCGTGCATGCGTTGGTTTACCCACAAGTTTTCATACGTAAACGAAATAATGTATTAGTGAATTTGGCTGCAGGAAAATATACTGTAAAATGCCCAATGCTTCTCAAAATTAAAAATGTCACCGACTTATAGACTGTACTCTGGATGTCAATCATGTGTGGTGTTTGCAAATACAATACGGCAGTTCAATTATTTTTATTAATTTATTTCAAGCCTCCGTATCATCAATTATAAAATACATTCTTGGATATAGGATTTGCCAAAAGAATGTATGATACGAACTGTGCAAAATATTACCTACTAGCCTAGGTAACTAAGATAACTAAAGCTAACTGCTAATAAATAGTACTCCACATATATTTTTTTTCGAATTATAATTTAACACACATTATAGCGCACTGCTCATATGTAAGTAACAGCAGAAGCTACAATAAAATTTGGGCAAGTTTTATTTATCAAATTAAGTATGTAAATGTCGCTGCCACCATCTTATTTGGGGTTCAGACGTTCGTAGAGCAACTTGTACAAGCTTAGTTACGAAATTAAGTAGTCTGTTATATATAGTTTTAACTGAGCCTTGCGTCGTCTTACGGCCATGCACAGAAAAGCATAGAAGTATAAATGCTTGCAAATCCCACGTTATTATTTAACAACGGACCATATTTCGCAGCCTTACATATGCATACGAAGAGTAGGCGTTAAGCTTTCTTTCATTGGTGGAAGACGTTTCCTTTCTCTGACTCAATTACACGTTATTCTGCTTCTTAATGTGAAGTGTTTATTATTGGCCGCGCTCGTGTAGAGTGTAATCGATCAAATAACTGTTCAATGTCCATGCGTGCTCGTTCTTAAGGCGGTTGCCTAAGCTATTTTCGCGTTTGAGGCTCGGGAGCTATAAGTGCGACTCTGCCACGTGTATCAAGTGTGCTATCGCCCCTACGCACAATGTTCTGAACTGGCGTGCAGAGTTTCCATCGTGGAACGGGACTTTAAACGGTGACCCTATCATTCTATTGGTTCAAAGTCTGTAGTAAAGTCAAATACAGGCTCATGTTGTAGTTTCGCTCGTGCCGGGCAGCGTGTTTCAAAATACAGCAGTCTGAAGAAGCCGTTTTTAACAATGTCGGAGGGCTCCCATAGTATATGTGTTATCTGGAAAGTACCATTGCGTCTTCGTTTAGCCAATGTTTTCTTTTCGTTGGTAAGCATAGTGGGGACAGATGCAATAGTTTCTTCAATTAAAAGCACGCTGAAGTGCCGGTAACGCACGAGGTAGACAATAGCCTTAACATGTAACAAAGTAACCTATCTCCAAATAACGACGCAAAATTGGCCATGTTCTTCATAAAAAAAAGAACAAAGTTAGTGATTTCCGTGAGACAAAAAGGTATGTACGTGAGAAAAAAAACATAGGCTAAATGAGGCCTCAGTTTTTTTTTTTAAGTAGATATAGGCACGAAATCTTAAGTGAATGATTACTACCTCTAGTAACGAACCATCCTGATAACTGTGGTTTTCTCCGGTCCACGTGACTTGAGGCTCGGGTCATGCCCGTGGTTGGGTTCGAATTGTGACAGATCACGCCGCCAGCGTTTTTCAGCCCAATATACTGTATTCATGTATACGTCGTCATCCTAAGCATGGTTAAGAGGTGGAGGTATACTGCAAAGATACTTAGTGCCAACATATGTTACAAAACGTTTCAGCGTTTTTCTCCCTTCATGACTGGATGATATAATTCTGAGATTACTTACCTGCCTGCAAACAAATACCAGATGTCCCATATTAAGAGATAGTAGCAGAATTCTTACTGAATGACTCAGACAAATGAGAAAATTTCTTCGCATTACGGGCAACAGCTATTAGTGGGAAGAAAAAGTTGTAGATTCACGCAATACGTTGAAACCTAACAAGCAATGAAAATTTCCATCTACGTATAACTATTTCTAAGCATTGAGAGACACTGAACTTAAGCATTTAAATTAGCTACATTAGCTTTATTACTCTTTAAATAAAGTGGAAAACATGTGTTCAGTCGCGATTGTAGCAATAAATTTATAAAATGTTTTTTTTTTTTGCTTTAATTAAGTAGTTATTTACACCCCCGTTTCAAGTTGTAATACAATTTGCAGTAACATAGGGACGGAGCATTGCAAATTAAACGAAACCTTTTAAACCTATATACGGCTCAAAATACATTCTTTATCCGGGATTCGAACCAAGGACGCCTTGTACCTTAAGCTGGCGATCCGGCCAGGTGAAACAACAAATTCATCAATAGTGAGATCCTAATTTTTGTTCCTGTAATGTACACGTGAATATTACATTATAAAATCTATAAACACGCACAGGTAACAGAGTGTTGTAAGTTAATAACGTGACATCCCCTAATTGCTTAGTGACGTACGACGGTATCACCAACCGAATGTTCACAGATGGCAGATATCAAATCAGGGTAACACTAGTCATGAATCTGTAGTTTGATCTCACTTAGTTCCTGATATTTTGCAAATAACTACTTTTAATTCCCAATTTTCAAGGGCGTGTGTCTCACTTAAAAATTACGTTACGTCATAGGTAATATTATGTTTTCGACTCAATTTTCCATAGCGAATCATCTACAAAATTTTGTACCTGAAGTTCATGATCATCCTGTAGGGGCCGCGGTGGTGCAGTGGTAAGACTGCTCACCTAGGCGAACCGGGTTAGATTCCCGGTGGGGTCGCTTCCGGAATTTTTCACGAGGGAGTCGTGCCAGACGATGCATTTGGTCGGCGGGTTTCCTCGGGGATCTCCCGTTTCCCCACCTCTTAATTCCGGCGCTGCTCCATATTCACCTCGCTTCACCCTCATCGGCTCTCAAGACCTCGGTGTTAAGAGCCGCCCAAATCTCTTCACTCACTTACTCACTTCGTAATTGCACAAACAAACCCCGCCTGCATATTCGTCACGAAGAAATAAGGCGAAAGCACTTAAGACATTGTCTGAATTGCGTCCCGTGGGCGGTACTCCTCTTTGAAATTAGAGCTGAAATACGGTGTAATTTCACATTTTACAAACAGTATATAAAATTAATTCCTGATTTTGCAGAAAATTCTGTCATACAGAAGATTTATTAATTTTCACATTACAAATTATAGATTAACACGTTTAAAAAAACCGACCGTCTCTACTGTCATTCTTCTAAACCCAACCTTTTCCGGGAAATCCATGCATAAGTTCACAACCACAAAATGCCTTACCCGTGCGCTTAGGCAACACGCTTAGCACTTGCTATGATCGAGAGTCACGTTGCAGAGGTAGGCCTACATACACGAACAGATGAAAATCCTGATAGGGGTCGCGGTTTACGTAGTGGCTAGAGCGGTCGCTTCCCACCAAAGCGAACCGGGATAGAATACCGGTGGGGTCACTCCCGGATTTTCGCATGTGGTAATCGCGTCGCTGCTAGGCATGTTTTCTCGGGGGTATCCCGCTTCACCCCGCTCTTGCACTCTGGTGCTGCTCCGTGAGAAACCTCACTTTGTCCTCATCGGCTGTCGTTGTCATGCGCCACCCTTACTTCGCCGTGACGTCACTACACTTCTCGTCCCCGGCCCTTAGAGCTGTCGCCCTCATTTCCTATTGGTCCCCAGTCTGTTCCTGGGCGGAGCTACGGCCACGAGATGTTGATAGTTCAGCGCACTCGTGCAATGTCGGCCAGACCCACTTCTTCGCCGATTCCTGCGCATGTTTGTGTTGCGCACTCGTCTCCACTGTTTACCGAGTTTGTTTTGGAAACAACCACTGACCGCATTCGTTTCAGGTGCTGACACTGGCCGCGGTGAGGTAATCGTAACAACTTGGTTTGAAACCCACTTTAGACACAGAAGCCTTTACCAGTCCTCATATGGGGTCGCGGTGGCGTAGTGGCCAGACTACTCGCCTCCCTCCCTACGCGAGCTGTGTTCGATTCCCGGCGGGGTCGCTCCCGGGTTTTCGCGCGAGGGAATCGTGCCGGGCAATGCCGCTGGTCAGCGGGTTTTCTCGGGTATCTCCAGTTTCCCCCCTCGCCCTTGCATTCCGGCGCTGCTCCATACTCAACTCACCATATCCTCGCCGGCTATCAAGACCGCGGTGTTAAGAGTAGCCCAAATCTCTCCGCTCCACTTGTCCTAAGCCTGATCATGGGACGTAAAATACACTTTCCCCCCCCCCCACCAACGTAACCCGTTCGGTCCCCTTATCCACGATCGAGGACGTTTTGCACATTAAGGACATTTATAGTTGTTTCCAATTGTATTTTTTATATTTCTGAACCATTAAAAACATATCCTCCAGCAGCTAAAACGATTAGAATTTCTCAAACTTAAAATTGCATGGAATTTTACAAAATAAAATTTACAGAATTATGTTTTATATATGTGTTAAGTGACTGGGTTGAATGGGCTTATGGGTGCGATGGTACAACTATCATGGCAGAAAAATATTAAAACTTCTGTCTCCGTTAATATCCTGCATTTTATTCTGATAATGAACTATTAAGTAACCAAGTTTACTTTGACTAGAACATTTGAACATGCTGAAGTTATTATTGTCCAGTCTCTACTCTCAATGCAAGTACAGTCTATGCCAAAATGTTAGACCTTATTGATTGCAACGCTTGAGCTCGTACGTGAATTCGGGACAGAACGGTTTAAATATTGACGTTCGGAAAGTACGTCTCAAGCTCACCTACGTACGTCGTTGAAGCACGTTCATTACGTATTCCGAAGTCCGTGACCTTCCAGTTGTTTTGTCTGCGGGAGAGATTTCTACTTCACCTGGATCAACATCGTGTAAACAAAAACAATAAAATTGATATGTTTACGCCCCTGGATGTTGTCTCGCGCAGAAACTCGAGCGGCGTAGTTGCAAATTCTCGACGTAGTGTTCAAACAAACAAACAAACTAGTTGTGGGGTACAAGGATTTTTTTTCTCGATATTTATAATATTACGTGAGCACTATGTTGAATATATGCTTTGCTCAGCATGTTCATTATACCAAACCTCAGTGGCCCATAAGGACGTAGATAATGGATAAATCAACATTGTCGCTGATTCTAACAAGCACGCCAAGTGGACTGTTGCCGAGGCATGAAATGGCAAATCGGGTAACCAATAGATCAGCGTTCGACAGAAGCAGCATCCCATTTCCCTCCGTCCTTGCATACCGGCGTTGCTCCATACTCACCTCACTTCACCCTCATCGGCTCTCAAGACCTCGCTGTTAAGAGCAGCCCAAATATCCCCACTCCACTTTAACACTGATTCTAAATTTAAATTTGAAACTCTTTGGCTGGAGATTTGCTACTGAATAACATGCAGATCAAACAAAGGTGGCCTTTTTTCTCGGGAAGGGTCGATAAGATGATGATACAGCTGGACTTGAGGCCTTCCTCACTTCGGTTGCATGTTCTCTGGCGGGTCAGCAAGCGCTTTACGAATGCAGACTTGGAATACGGCGGCCGTGAAGCAGGACTCACAACCATCAGTCGCGTCCGTCCGGCGGTCACGTGGTCTTCAACCAATCGCGGGGCAACTTAACTTTCGACGGACCGACGAATGGACCACCGCCTTCTGACGACATTCCGTACACGCCAATACGCAGTTTGAAATAAAATGCAAGGCGGTGGATCTATGTATATATATCTTTGGTTGTAAATTCAGGAATTTTCAAATGTAAACAATAATTCAGTATAAATTCTTGTCACGTAAAAAAATTATCTCCCCAAAATGTTTCTCTCTTGAAAATGTACTCTCAACCAAAATAAACCTCCAACTAAAGAAATATCACGATTTTAAATTGTCACGCTGAAATTTTGCCGTACATAAGGATCGATGCACGACGGATTGTTGTGAATCGCTTTGAACTGACGGATGCTGACTGACTGACTGACGGGTGCAACGGTTGGTTGTGAGCCCAGCTTAAGTGCCTCGGAGTATAGAGACGACGAATTTGCCGAACGGGTTTGCCTCGCCCCTGCATACGATCCTCCCGCCTCGCGAGGAAAGCCTTAACTCAGTGACGCATTGTCGCGGGAGAAGGCCAATATCTCGGTCAAGAGCGCGGCTTGTTGCCGGCGAACCGGTTTGCTCCAGCCTGTCGGGCAACGGACGCCGGAGCGCGATGCCGCCCCCACCGACTTCCGGCGCGCGTGTGACGTCACCGTCCACAGCCCCAAGCACGCGGAATGAAAAACACAGATAGGCAGACTGATTCCATGTGAATTCAAGATGTTGTCTCCCCGAAAGTTGAATGGAGTTAGTGGCCCGCGAAAAAAAAAAAATCTGTCACGTGTCTCGCCTCAGCCAATCACAGAACAAAAGAGCAGACGACAGCAGATACATTAAATTTTCCGTTTTTTTTTCTAATCATGGGGGAATGGCCGTTTCTGTAAATTATTTTTTTAAGAGTGTAGTGAAAACATGTATCCCAGAGTAGTTAATATTGAGAACAATCATGTTTTAAGATTTGTAGGAGTGAGTAGGGAGAAAATTGCGAACAAACGGAATTTTGTTCCTGTTTTTTCTCAGGACTGATTAAATTTTACATCGTCGGCCATGGCTGCAAAGGATAAAAAAATTAATATGTGCCGGCTGTTCACACAACTAAAAACGTAAGAATTAATATTTGGGAATATTATCATGAGGAAATTATTTTTCTCCTTTGTTAAAAACTAGGTGTACATAATTGAATTTATATTTAATCGCTATTCAGAGCCAATGCAATAATTGTGAGCACTCGAGTTTTTTTAGATAGACAAGGAGGATAATTTCTATGAAATAATTGTATAGTGTTAATGCTTATGTTAGTCTTACTTTCCCTCTCCTTATATATTTATCACGTGGAACATAAAGGTATTCTTTCCAATAATTATTTTCCGTTTACTGGTAAAAATACGAAGCTATCGATTGTGAAAACGATAAAAACATGGGGATCGAAATATCTCGCGAATACAATTAATTGATTGTAGCAATTTATGACGCTTGCAGTTTCGTTCCCGAAATAGAGATAGCGCTAGTTTCGTGGCTTGACATGTAGGCATGGCAATTTCCTCTCTATAACCTCCGTACTCAGTAGCAGGTGGCTTTCGTCGCGCCGCCCGCCGAGATATGCAACCAGCCTTTCTACGTCTCCAACGGGGCGCATATTTAGGAGTACGTAGCTGCGCGTTCAAGGACAAGAGGCGAGGGAGCGATACGGGCGACACTAACACGCACCCTTAGTGCCTCATCGCTCCTACGAGCAAGGCGGGCAGTGTTTTCGTCGTGACGCTGCACTGTGCAATTTAGATCTGCAACAGTGGGACTTAATTACACGCGAGGAAAGACCACGGATTAAACTACGCCCCTACAGTCGTACTTTTCGCTTGATGCCAAAGGAAACTGCGTACGCAAACTTTAAGAATGCGATATTTGACCATTTTTACGACTTCTTTTCTCCGTGATAAAAGTAAAAATATAAAGGCATAGATAATTGTAATTTCATCTTTTCTGGCAAAAAGTCGCATTTTCCATAACATTTATCTACCGAGGTACGCGTATTCGCGCACACTGCGATTTCACATAAATGCTTCAGTACATACTCCTCTTAAACCAACCTTCGAGAAATGCCACTGCTCTAACCTGTGCGTACTTGTACGGACACACTGGCTCGCACAGGCCCTGTAAAGTTGGCAACGACGGAGGGAAGGTAGTCCGAGGTCTTAACGTTGAATTAAAAATGCTAGGTAAACATTTGTAAACACTGAAATTATTTATTTTTGTTTTTTACGCATATAAGTGTAAAAATTAGCAAATTTTTAAAATAATTACTTTTCTAAATAGTTTTACTTGACTGGAGAATAAATAAAGTGCTGAGGCCCATTGCAATGTCAATTTTACGTATAGTGGAAGAATACTCACAGTGCGTACGAGTATATCTTAAGCAGGGCTTTCAAGAGTGCTCAGTTTACCGTGGGTGGCCTTTACATGGATGTTCACATGCTAGCAACTTACACAGTCCACGAAATGCACCTCTGACTATTTCGACTGTGCGCAGGGCTCTGTTATAACGGTACATATGCTGTTCACGGTAAAGTGAGCACTTTTGAGGCCATAGATACTTTTTCCTTTCAGCCGGTTTTTATCAGTTAACCAACATTTTAAATAAATACTGCCGTGCATGTAACAAACACAGTTTGTATATTCTGTCGCATTCGGAATTTAACGTCTAAAGCTAAAATAAAATATATTTATTGACTATTATTTCAAATGAGTGGGCTTTCAAAAGTGCTCATTTTACCATGAATAACCTATAGCAAATTACTGTGCACTAGCAGTGATCACTTAAGAGGCTGTATCACCCCTTATTCAGAAATTATTCGTTTTAGTGTCATAACAGGAAATTCAGGGTCATTACTGAAAATGGTGCATTATAGAAACATTACATTTCATGGTTCTAGGCAAATGTTTGTACATTAATGTTAATAGGTGTTCCCTGGTTGTCATTGAAAGGTGAGGATTAATTAACATGTAAAGTTTTTTATTACGTTAATTGTGGCATAAATATGCGTTACTAGCTGATATATTATGTCCGTAATTAAGGGTAAGGTAACTGGCTAATCTTCTATTGTCGCATTTTTCAATAAATACTCCTAAATTTTAATCAGGAAGAAATAAATTTAAAAATTTATATGGCAGGTGACACGGACTTTTAACCCGTGTTTCCAGTGCTGGCCATTTCCAAGACATTGTGTAATGCTGTAACATCTGGAATATGCGCAACAAAGGAGTAACGTAAACCACTAACTAGTTGCCTAATCGCAGGGATTACAAGACGATTTTTTCAACTCCCTTGACGGAACATATCTGCAGTCACTGATATCTGCCTTTTGGGGTTAAACATTCTTATTTACTCCCTCTATACCCCTTACGTGCTTGACCAATTAGTACAGGAACATATACACCCACACGTCCCAAATCTAGGACGCGCATTGACGGTGCCGCTGGTAGGCGCGTTTTCTCGGGGATCTCCCGTTTCCTCCACCCTTGCATTCCGGCGCTGCTCCATACGCACCTTGCTCCACCCTCATCTGCTCTCAATACCTCGCTGTCATTCACTCCACTCTACTCTAGGCGGTGCATAACTCTCTGTGAGCATAATGGCAACAGCTTAGTCTCCCGTTGTAGACCAATGTTCTCAACGCAACACATATGCTCACAGATTCCAACTCCAATAAAAGCGCTCTGTGAGCGTTGGGGCAACAGTTTGGTTTCACGTTGTTGTCATTACCGGGAGACTGATACAATCACGACGAAACAATTGCGTGCTGGTTCAGTGGCTTGCGCATAGAGGCGATATCGATGTACGTTCGTAGGTTGGCATCGTCTGTAGCGCTTCATAGATATTTGCCTCATACAAACGTATCCCTCACTAGGCGAGCGCCTTAAGGCTCCCGTCTACTTGAAGTATTTTCTCCCTGTTTGAGACCGAGAAGCGCGGGAGCGATAAGGGCGACACTGCCACGCGCATCAAGTGCGCCATCGCCGCTAAGCTCAAGGCTCTGGACTGACGTGCAGTGTTCTCGTTTCACTGCGTGTACCTATGGGACTTAAGCGGTAACCCTATTATTTTATTGGGGGAAAGTCTCCAAGAAGGTTCCGTGCAGGGTCCTCGAGTAGTTTTGTGTGTATCCTATGCGTATATTTTGAGATACATCGCTTTGAAAAGGTCGTTCTTAGCCATTTTGGAGTACTCTGAAATGGGTGTTTCTAACGTGCGTGACATTTTGAAAGTACTCAACGACCCTCATGTGAAATGTGTGTTCCTTTCGTAGATCAGCACATTGGACGCACGTTTCGTGGGAGAACGTGTATTTCAAACACAATGCGACGCAGTTCAGGCGGCAGGAAGGCGGGGGCCTTAAGAGTTGGTATTCCGGACGTATTTTCTGTACACTCATTGTTTGCGCTTCTACGCGTATCTAAGCAAATACATGTCCTGGGAATACGATTGTTTTGCCAGAAAGGTTAAAAAATAATGATCTAGGTTCATATATGTTTTTTTAATAATATTAATTTTATTCTAAAATAAAATAAAAATTCAAAATGGTCAAAAATATTATTTATAGAGCTTCCTGCGAAGTTTCCTTAACAGGCAGGAGGAAAATAAAACTGTACAGTCGTAGTTTAAATATACGGGCTTTCATCGCGTGCAATATAATCCCGCTGTTACAGATCTCATTTGCACAGGAAAGCGGGACAGCGTACGTACTGCACGCAGGTCCAGTGCCTTGCGCGTAGGGGCGACGTGGCGCTTGTCCTGCGTGTTATTGTCGCCCGTATCACCCGTGCCTCGAGCGGGCGGGGAAACAAGATCTCGGGGACTCGCACTCTCAAGCAGGGTTCTCAAGAATGCCGGCGTTGTGGCGCGAGACGCCGCTGCAGTCGAGCGCGCTGCACGGAGCGGAGAGATCCCCGCAGACGAGAGGCTGTACGGTCCACTAGGCATTTTCCCGTGGTTTCTCCCCCAGTTAGCGCTCGGTCGCTCATTTGCGTAACCACGGCATTAGCGCCGCGGCGTCTCGCCGCCCAGGCACCGAGACGCTCGTGAAGCGCCTCTCTTCCGCCTGTGTGTGTCGCGTGGTTAAAGACCCGGAAATGTGGCGAATTCTATCAACCACGGGCTATCCGAGGCACACTTAATCGCTTAAGGTTGAAGTAGATCGGCTTTCCCTTTGGCATTGCGTCCGAGTGGGGTGGAGAGATTTGGGTGGCTGTTAACATCGAGGTGTTGAGAGTCGATGAGGGTGAAGCAAGGTGAATATGGAGAAACGTCGAATGAATGGGCGGGGGAAACAGGAGTGCCCCGAGAAAACCCTCTGACCAGCGGCATCGTCCGGCCCGCCTAGATGGGATGCAAGTAGTCTGACCACTACACCACCGCGCCCTCCCACTCTCGTACTCTCATTGAAAAGTAGTACAGACAATACCAAAATTGCTTGGAAATTACGATTTGGCCCTTTCAGGCTCGCATCAATTTATGAATTTAAGTGTTGCAATAAAGTAACATTTTGGTTCGTGCTGTACTTACACTGATTCGACACTTGCTTCATTTACACTACCAATGAAATATGAGATCGGTTTTTAAAGAGAGTTTGGGGAAAGCAATCGCAAGCCATGTCCACAAATCACATTACCCACGAGGAAGAAACTGACTGAACTGGGCCGTAATGATCCTGGCTGTGTACAGCTCTATGTCATATACGTATTTCCTTCCTCTGCAACATGCCCACTGTAATGTACACAGGGGCTGAAACCATATTGCAATTCTGGATGCTTCAGAAAGCATATTTTGCAAGAAAATCTTCGTCAAGCAGTGCAGTCATAATAATTATTATGGTTGTACGAAATAAAGTGTTACTAGGTAAATAACGTTTACAGATGATAATTGAGTTTATGCACCTCCATTTCAGCTTTGAAAGTCAATTTTATGGTTTAGTTTGATGTGCCATGAAATCAAGCATTAAAGGTACTGATAAATATTATTACCTCTATTGCCTCAGATACAACCCTAGTGATATTTTTTTTTCTCCTGCTTGACGAAAAATCATAAAAAGAGAAAGCACTAACTGCAACACCGAATCGAACCAGAAACCAATCCCAAAATACACGATACGGCAGTAAAAATAAAAACTCGAAAGAAAAAAATACGAAAATACAAGACATTATAGCCAAAACGAACATAAGTCTGAAAAAAAAAATTATGGCCTTGTTAAGTTTGTGAAGATTAATCAAAATAACTAAATACGACAATAACCACACATGAACGGGAAACTGCGATGCTGAAACAACCAATCTCATTGAACACAACAAGACAATAACAACGAAAACTCAATACAGATAGTGAAAGCAACGACGTTCTGCGGTCTGGAATCTGTCATATTTCTCAGGCGAGACACTGGACTCGTTAGCTAAGAAGCTGTTTAACCATGAAGTGGATATAAACGAGTTTCTCTCACGTAAAAAAAAATAATCCCCATTAATCTCTCGGCTTGAAAAATTTAAAGACACGTGTGCGTTACTGCTAGCATGACCTTGAAAACCTAGAGACACAACATTTAACGGGTTTGGAGAGTAACACTGCGGTTGTGTATTTTGGTTCTAATGCTAACTTCCAAAAATACTGCACAAGTGTTAAATACTGCCTCAGGTTATAGAAACAAACACACTGGCCACTTGCTAACTCGTAAGTACCGTATTCATCCGCAGTTGAAACTAAACAGGTTCGAAACACATGTATCTTTAATAGTCTTCACGATAGTAATTTTTAACTTAGGCGCATTTAGTTTATCAAAACGTTTTAATAGCGCTGATAATATAAGAGCCTAATCAAACTTCTTTATTAACGACTTCATAAAATACGCATGTGTACACACAAACGTATTGATTTTAAATTAATTATGTTCACACTAATGTTATTCTCCTGGTGCTGTGTGTAAGTAAATTTTAATTATAGGCCGTTTTTGGTTGAGCACTTTTGAAATCAATCTTTGAAAAATGCCACTGCCCCTCTCTGCATGTCATATAACGGGTACGATGACTAGCATGCGACCAATAAAGTTGGTAATGACGGAGGGGGGAAAATGTCATGTATAAACGTCGAATTAAAAGTGTTAGGTAAAATGTTGTGAATACTGAAACGTTTTTTTTTGTCTTCATGGTTTTTTAACTCATTTAAGTGTGATAATAATCAAAAATTTTTTATAATATTGAATTATTGTTTTTAATCATTTTACAGTTTCGCTTGACGGGATAATTAATAAAGTGATCAGGTCCATTACGGTGTTAATTTCGCATGCAACGGAAGAATACACAATGTACATACAAGTATATCTTAAACACGGCTTTAAAAAGTACTCAGTTTACCGTGAACAACCTATAGGATGAATTAAAAAACGTAGATTAATAAGTCAAGGCATATTTTAAAATCGTAAAGATGAATAAAGAGGCTAACTTAAAAACTGCGTTGTTTTTAGCCTACTTTCCGAAGGAAAGAAAGGCTTATGAGATCACTTTCCTATCTGTGTGTGCACCCCCCCCCCCCNGTTAACTGAATTTCACAAAACTCGGTACACTTGTAGTACCAAGTAAGGACACCTGACATTTGTAGTTAGTTTTCAGCCACGCCAAGAACTTTCTTTCAAAATGGCGGCCATTTTAATATTTCGGGTGATATGTCATATCTCAGAAACCATTCAACCGATTTCAACCAGATTTTGTATGCTTACAGCGCAAGGTGTAGGCATCCAATTCAGAGGTCAATATTATTGTTCGTCCGCCATTCTGGATGATAGCGCCACATGAAAAAACAAAGCTTTTACGTCATATTTCGAAAACTAATCAACCTATTTTCGACAAATTTGGCATGTAAGTAATACTATGATAGGCCAAGTAAATATACTTAAATAATCCTTATTAGGAACTTATTTTCAAAATGGCGGTTATACAATTATTTTAGGTTTATTTGGTATAACCACCATACCATTAGAAAAATTTCGACTAAATTTTGTGCGCCGACAGCATCTATTACAAGCTTCAAATAAGCCAAAAAAAAAACTTTCGTCCGCCATTTTTTAAAATAGTGCTACATGAATATATCAAATTTTTGTGTAATTTCTCGGGAAACAATTGACAGATTCCTACCAAATTTGGCAATCAAGTAGTACTGACGCAGTTAATAAATAAATATGTTTCAAGTATGTCAGACACCTATTTTCAAAATTACGGCCATCTAGCTATTATAGCATAGTATGCTATATCTTCGAAGCCATTTCATCAATTTCAACTTAACTTTGTATGCTGGGGGTATAAATAACAAACATAAAATGTGTCTACGCGGAGCCTCTTTTGTCCTCCATTTTGTAAGATAAGGCCACACGAATAAAAAACGTTTTTTGTCATATCTCGAGAAACAATTGGCTGATTTTTACCAAACATGGCAAATAAGTAGTACTGTGGAAGGTAATGTTTACTGATGTTTTTAGGTATGTCAGACATTTTCAAAATAGCGGCCATATAGCTATTAAAGTTTTGTATGTTATATTGTCGAAACTATGTAATAAATTCCAATGAATTTTTGTATTATGGCTGTATATATTACAACAATCAAATGTGTGCTCACAAAATATCTTTTTCCGCCATTTTGTAAAATAGTATCACTTGACAAATAAAAATTATGTGATCTCCGAAGAAAAAAAAACAACCGATTTCTACTAAATTTGGCAAACAATTATCACTGCGGCAGGCTATGTAAACTGATAAATTTTGAAAGGGTCAGACACAGACATTTTCAAAATGTCAGCCATATAAATATTTTAGCTCAGAATTTGTTATCAACGAAACTGCGAAATAAATTTCAACTTAACTTTGTATGCTGACAGTGTCAGTTACATCCATCAAAATTGTCTATGCAAAGCCACATTTCTCCACCATTTTGTAACATAGCGCTACTTGAAATAATATAGTTCTTATGCCGTATCTCGGGAAACAATCAACATATTTCTTTCAAATTTGGCGAAGAAGTTGTACTATGGTATGCTATATTAATTTATATGTTTTACGTTTGTAAGAATATTATTTTCTGAATGGCACGTATACAAACATATTAGCTTTGTGTGTTATATCTACGAAACTATGTAACAGATTTCAATTTAACTTTGTATATAGTACCTATGACAATAATCGAATGTGCTAATATATGAACTTTTGCCCTCCGTTTATGAAGATCTTCACATGATCAATGGAGGTTTTATGCCATATCTCAAGAATTAATCAACCGATATGTATACAGAGATTCACATTTGCAGGATTTTTGCAAAATACTGTCAGGTGAGTAAACTGAACATATTGTCAAATTTGTGGAATAATTCAGCTAATTTCCCAAAATTTTGAACACCTACAGAAGGCCATATAAAGTTACATGATTTAAATGGGGTCAGACAATGTTTTTAAAAATGGCGGCTATATAAATATTTTCATATGTTTTGCATATATATTTAACAAATTAACAATTTCAATCAAACTTTTAATGTACAGAACCTCTTTTTAAGCAATTTTGTAAGATAGCACCATTTAAGAAAAAAAAATTTTATGCCATATTTCGGAAACCAATCAACATATTCCCATCAAATTTTTCACACAAGTAGCGTTATGGTAGGCCATGTAAAATTATGCTTTATAGTAACTCAGACACTTATTTTCGAAATGATGGCCGAGTAAATATTTCAGGTTAGTGAACCCTATCATTCAAAACATTAAAATGATTACATCTGAAGTTGATGATTCGAATCCTACCTCCACGATGCAGTTAATTGCAAGGTAGCTTGATTGTACGAGTTTTTCTGAATTCGAATCTCGGGTAAGTAACTCGTGTATTTTAATTGTCTGTGTACTGTTTCACATGTTTCTGGTTTCATCTCTGGTGACATTGCTGTCAATGAGACGTCAACGCCTACCTACCAACTCAGCTTTCAAGAACTTCACTAAAATGTATTTGCACCCACGTAGAGGAACGTAGGCTCATTAGTTATCAGTAACTTCTTGTTTAAAACAGGTTATCATCGTAAGTCTGAAAATTAATACCATAAGTTTCTAGGTAGCCAGTAAATATACCAGTCCACTTTGTATAGTTTAACAACGGATGTAAAATAGGAACTTATTTTACCAATAAAAACTCTTATCGAATTATTAAAAACAATAATTAAATATTATAGAACATTTTTTTTTTAATTTGCAAAAACATTCGTTGCCCGCGATTAGTAGGCTACTGTACATTATAATTTTCTTCTTCTTCTTTGCAATTTTTTTCACCTTAAGCCAGGCAGCGTAATTAAAGAATAAACTGTTCCAAAGGGTTTTGGAATATCCCGTATCTAAGAAATAACGTATTTCATGGACTGAAAATAAGAGACCAAAATTAGTTACAGCTTGCCTACTTCAGGTAATTAGTGTCACATATTTTAATGAAAACTACTTCAGAGGGAACCCTATTAAAAAGTTTTTTAACTCCTCGATGCCACGTATGGTAATAGGGAAGCACTGCAATAGGCCCCCTCAAGGATACGCTATACACTCGCATGTAGCTTAATTTATCGCAAATTAGACGTGTAACAGTATGGTATTATTACACGCGATGAAAGCCAATGTATTGAACTACAGATGTCACTTTGCACTTTCTTCCTTTTCCTTAAAGAAATCTGCACAGGGAAGACCTAAAATTGCTCTTTTAAACCATTCCCAATAATTTTTCCTCTTTGAGTGATAGAATGAGTGAGTGAAGAGATTTGGGCGGCTCTTGAGAACGAGGTCATGAGAGACGATCAGGGTGGATCAAGGGGGGAACGGAGCAGCGAACGGCACGATTCCCACATGAGAAAATCCGGAAGCGACCCCGCCTCGAATCGAACCCTGTCCGCGTTGGTGAAAGGCGAGAAGTCTAACCATCACACCACCAAGGCCCCTTTACTCTCTGAATATATTTAATTAAAAAGTGGCGGCTGTAGATATTAGTTTTTTTTTTATCTTTCCTGGGAAAAATGTTTCCTCTCGGACGATTTGTTTATCGAGACACGCGTTTTCGTGTAAACACTGATTTTATAGGTAGTCTGCTTAACTTGTTCGCAGTTTATTCTCATACGAAAATAAATCAACTCTTCATAGTCTTCTTAATAAAACATGTTTTTTCGTAGTCAGTATACAAAATTCAAGAAAGGAAAATCCCAGGCAGCTTTCCGATAACGCGCAAGCAGTTTTCGCCAAAGTGACGCATATCTGTCAAGATGTGTCTTCAGTTGTACATCTGTATATATTTCCTTTGGCTGCGCAAGATATCACGTCGAAAAAAATGCGTCACTCTGGGTAAAGATTCGCTCATAATGCCGGTAAAATCTGTTATAAAAAACGGCTTTTTTTAAATATATAAACAATAGCTTCCAGAAATCTGTGTATTGTACTATATTTATCGTCGCTTCCAACTTTTCTGAAACTCTGCTGAAGATCTACTTTCGGAATGTCCACTACCTATGCTTCCGCCGCAGGGTTACTTTGCACCTGCTGGGGGGAGGGGGTATCTTCACACCACTCAAATGTTCTGTTTTGGTGTCATTTGGCAAAGAAACAGAGAACTGTATTTTAAATTTTTTATGTTATCTCCCCAGGTAATGTTTGGTTAACTCTTCACCAAATGGCATCAAAAAAACATCTTGAGTGGTGCAAAGTTGCCTCAGCAGCCCGTAGGTCAAAGTACCTACGGTTTATGGTGAAACAATATTTACATTAATCAAATAAAGAAAATCACTGAAGTGAAAACAAAGCACTTAGCACCTTATTTGTGCGCTGGGTAATATAAATATTTTTAATATAATAATCACATTTGCATCTACCAGTTTTACGCGAAAACTGAAGTATGTTAATAAAAAATGTCTAGTTTACCTACTACGTCCCAAAAAAGTTTAATAATAATTTAACATATCTTAATTTATACCAGAACATAATTATTCGTTAGTGATAGAATCGGTACGTATCGTTTAATTACCTGTAAATCTAAATTTTTAGACTGTTATTACGTAGTTATGGTTCGCAGAAAATATATGGGAGTTCAGTGGATCTAAATGTAACTGTATTAAGGGTAGCGTATTGTTTAATAGAAACCTAAAAAAACTGTCAGTTTTCTACTGCCATATGCAATGCATTGAAGATAGCGAAAGTTTCAGTTAACTTTATCGCAAGTAAAAATAACGCACAGCTGTGAGATAGCGCAACGATTGCTTAGGGGAACGCCGCCGTGTTTCGAAGTTACGCAACGCAGTTTCGCAGCATCGCGTTCCCCAGCAGTCGTGCGCGGATTCCACCGCGATTAGCATATCCCGTCCTCCTTGAGCTGCGGGACGCGCCGCAACATCGAAAACAATAACAAGTCCCGGCAGGAAAAGGAGCGCGACTGAAGACGAACCAACAACGGCGCGGAAATAACCCGCGCAGGATTCCGGTTTGCGAGTTGGGAAACCACCGGCCGGCGGCGTCGGGCGACGGCAAACCGGTTCCGCTGAGAACCTTCCTCACTATCAGGGTCACTCGGATGAGATTTTATTTATAGCCAGGCCTTTTCGCAGCGAAGATGGGACGAAATGCTTCCCCCCTCCCCGCCCCCTCTTAAGGGTCCTGGGCACAGAAAAATTCATTATTTTATACTTGTACTAAATGATGTTTAACTTGTAGTTATTACAAGTATTATTTTCCCGCATTATAAAAATTATACGGCATATTTTTACACAGCGGCCTTTCAAAATCACAATTTGAATAGTTTTAGAACATACAAATAATTAACATTGAAATACGATACCATTAGTTACTTCTAAAAATCTTAAAAATTACGCTATAATTTTTTTTAGCAAATTAAAAAGAAAATTGCTTAAAATAAGGGAATGATCACACCTATTTCATTTTTATCAGTCTATAATTTTTTATAAAATAAGTTTAGCTGAGCATACCTCAAAAAGAAATAAGACATAACCTTTCAGTTACCCTTGTATTTTTTTTTTTTTTAACTACTTCGTTTATTTTAGTCGTACGTCTCAGAAACACTACAATTATGATTTTGACATGCCANGATTTTTTATAAAATAAGTTTAGCTGAGCATACCTCAAAAAGAAATAAGACATAACCTTTCAGTTACCCTTGTATTTTTTTTTTTTTTTTAACTACTTCGTTTATTTTAGTCGTACGTCTCAGAAACACTACAATTATGATTTTGACATGCCATGATGCAAAAAATTATATGATCTAAAAATTTTAATGCGAGAAAAGATTACATATAAGTAATGTCTACATATTCAGTGACGNCATGATGCAAAAAATTATATGATCTAAAAATTTTAATGCGAGAAAAGATTACATATAAGTAATGTCTACATATTCAGTGACGTTTTGTAAAATTATAAAATAATGAAAGTTTTGATGACTAGCATTGTTAAATCTTTGAGTGAGCTCTTGTTAATGAGCTACTACGATTAATTATCAACATACATAAATACCGAGTAACCCTAAATTCCAGTACAAGCTTTGTGATATTATTCGCTATGGGAAATTAGGTTAAAAAATAATAATAATGTCCATACACTCGCCTCTCACCTAGTCGAGCCGGGTTCGATTCCCGTCGGAGTCGCTCATGGATTTTTTGCATCTGGGAACGGTGCCGGACGATGCCTCTGGTCGGCGGGTTTCCTCGGGGATCTCCTGTTTCCCCCCGCCGTTGCACCCTGGCACTGCTCCATACTCATCTCGCACCACTCTCATCGGCTCTCTAGATATCGATGGTAAGAGGGATCAGTTCCTGCCATCTTGGATTTATCCTTATTTCGCCGTAACTTAAATTTAAATTGGTTTAACAAGATTTTTCGCACGACACAGCATAAATAATAGCTTCTCAAGCTTTATCACGGTGTTACATTTTCACTGTCTTGATACATTTTTAACAAGTAACAGCTGGGAAGAAGTGAGCGATTTTTCCTGCGGGCAACTACACCAGTTAAACTAAGTAGAGTAGCCAAGCAATACCAACTTCGGAAAATGTGCAGAGGAATGTCCTGTGTCGTGTCGTTTCGTAAAATTCAAATCAAAATTTATAATGAAGGTTTTTGCGAAAATTATGAAACTCCAATATGGCCGGGACCGATCCCTCTTAAGAGCCGTCCAAACCTCTTCATTCCATCATTGCCATCATCACCAGTAGTATCATCCATAATCTGCCATCAACCACCAACATCGCCATCACTGCTTTGAAATACCAGCGAGTACTTGAGAACACATGAGGTAGGGACGGGAGTTGAGGGCGTCTCAGGGCTAGACCCCATACGCCTACAAGGGAAAGAAATCATGCAAGGAGACACGCATCGTGGCAGCAAGGGATTGGGTGTCCATTGCCTCGTTTCGGCAATGGACAACCTCCCTGGGTGTACTTATAGGTATACCACTATAACTAAGAAGAGAAAGGTAAAAACCCGGCATAGACGCCGTAAAAAAAACTCTTTCAACAGGAAAGAACTAGAAATTGTTGCACGCAGATGGGTGGAAGCCATGTTCTTTATTAGAGGGTAGATAAAATACTAGTAGAAAGGGGGGCGGGACATCATCTTGTTTGAACTTAGTTTGTCGCTGGGTTAACCAGAGTGGGGGTTGCACTTCGCTCTGGTGAGGGGAGTGTAGTGTGGAGGAGAGGAGCACTTGTTGTGCTGGACCGGCTGCGAGCTCGCCAAGTGGCGGGCGGACTCCGGCCTCGGCGGGCGGCGAGTGTGTATTTTG
This sequence comes from Clitarchus hookeri, assembly GCA_002778355.1. Taxonomy (NCBI): domain Eukaryota; kingdom Metazoa; phylum Arthropoda; class Insecta; order Phasmatodea; family Phasmatidae; genus Clitarchus; species Clitarchus hookeri. The sequence continues at coordinate 123,594 of NQII01006129.1, forward strand.
TCGGGTTCTATTTACAAGCGGGAGCTGGCCCGTGTTCAAGCGCGCCGTCTGATGGCGTGTGAATATTCCGCGTGCCTGGGGGAGGGGGAGGGGGACGNGATAAACAGTTTAGCGACGAGAGATACGAGCTTGCGTTACTCCAGGGTGCGGAGGGGAGGCTTTCACCCTGCGAATACACTCTCGCGTTATGGCCCTTGACGCCTGCACCCCGCGCCCACTACCGCCTTTACTTAGAGAGACGTGTTTCTCTTCGTGTAGCCACGACGGGTTAGGGTGGCCGCCTGGGTAGACCGCCGCACGGTGTGCAGAGCTCCAGCAGAAAAAGTTTTATTAAAAAACCGTCCAACGTGTCTGAGCGAGGTCTGCCTACGCATATCATTTGAGAAACGTTACGCATCTGTATACGTTTTTCAGTCCCTCCATTTTTCTCTAAAGCACGTTTTTTTGTGGGAAAATGGCTCGAACGGGTGTTTTCGCGGTCATTTTTAAGTATGTACATTCTTGTACAAAAACATTAAAAAAAGGAATAGGGACGTGCATGAAACATTTATTTTTATTATTACTTCATAAAATGGTAGGGTCTCCGCTGAAAGTCTCGCAGAGGCGCGTTATCGACGGCGAGACTGCACGCCAGTCCAGTGCTTCGCGCGTAGAGGCGATGAGAGAGTTGATGCGTGTGGCTTGGTCGCCCCTAGCGCTGCCCACGACTTTGGGCCCCAGACGTGCAAAATTCCTTCAACCAGGCGGCCACCTTAAGGGTTCTGCCTGCCTGCCGCGTGAACTATGTGGCAGAGTGTTTGGCATCCTGGTTTTTTTGACGAAATTGTTAAACGTGCCCCCAGTTTGTTTACCTACGAAAAGACATCATACTCTAGACGAGGAAGTAATGGTACTTTAAAGTTACCACGCATGCTGTAAATATTATTTTGGAGTCCTCCGATATAGTTAAAAACTACTTTTGCAGACTGCCGTATCTTGAAACATGCTAGTCGGACACGAGTCAAACTACGATATCAGCCTGTATTGAACTTTGCTACAGATATCGCATTAATAAAATTGTAGGGTCACCGCTGAAAGTTCCGTAGGTACATGCAGCACTGCGAGAATACTGCACGCCAGTTGAGAGCCCCAGCGCGTGGCGGCGATGTTGCACTTGATGCGAGTGGCAGTGTCGCCCTTATCGCTTTCGCGCTTCTCGGCCTCAAGCGCTGGAAACTGTTCGAGGCAAGCGAATCCTTGAAGGTACGTCTGCTGCCTGTATATAGTAGTCCATTCTCGGTTACGTCACGCTTTTCTGAAGCTATGCTAAAGTTCTGCTTCCAGAATATTCCTCTGAGACATGCAAACAGAGCTTAAATATGTCTGGAAGGTTACAACAAAGGGATAACGCACCGCATTCGTGCGTACTCAGTGTAATAGTATTTTACATGAGAACTATTTCGTACTGGCCTATTTTCTTTCTGTGTTTTATCTATATTAATAGTAAATTAAATATTTTAATTTATAAATAACATATAAATAAAATTTTAATTTAATTGCAAATAAGTTAATTTTATGANGTAAATTAAATATTTTAATTTATAAATAACATATAAATAAAATTTTAATTTAATTGCAAATAAGTTAATTTTATGAACACAAGTAAAACGCTTATGAAATGTGGCATATTTAGGAGGAGACAAAACACATTATACACGGGGAAAAAAGTGTGATGAAACCGCGAATTGACTATAAATGGGGAATTAGTGTTAAAGAAACTCCTTCTCAAAGCATTAATTTTTTACGATAAACGTTTCACACAAAAAAAAATTTCGACGAGACTTTCTCAGAGAATACTGCCAAGTAAATAAATTATCAAGAATATATATAATCACGTTAATTTCTTTTTTTAAATTTCAATTTTAGAAAAAAAAATTTAAACATAAAACAGTGGCGATATTTCATAACGTCAGGCCCGTAGGTAAAGCTTCGTAAAGGCTGGTGAAGCGGTTAAGTTACTCGCCTCCCATCCAAGCGAACCGGGTTCAATCCCCGGCCGGATATCACTCCCGGATTTTCGCATGCGAGAATCGTGCCGGGTGGTGCGGCGGGCATTCTCGGGGGCTCTCCCGTTTCCCCCGCTCTTGCATTCCGGCGCTGCTCCATACTCACCTCACTTCAACCTCGTCTGCTCTCAATAGCTCGATGTTAAGAGCCGCCAAAATCTTTCCGCTCCACCTATAAACCGTCCGCGGTAAAGTGAACGCTTTTGTGGACCTAGTTACAGTTTCTTTTCAGACATTTTTTTTTTTAAATAAATATTGTTATGTAAGTAATAAACACAGTGTATATATTTCACCGCACTCAGAAGTTAACGTCTAAGGCTATAAAATAAAACGTGTTGATTGACTATTAGTCCAAATGAGAGGGTTTTCAAACGTACTTACTTTACCGTCAAGGCCTATACCAGCAAAAGTCCTTCCTCAGTTTGACGTCGGTAGGACCAGCAGGGATGAACCTGCAGGTGATAGCCACGGGCTTCCTTCTCCGCCGGGCACGCCCATCCACGCTAGTCATTTCGGGAAAGGACCTCAAACAGGGTCATAGGTCAACCGGTGCTCCTCCTTCCTTTTCATTGCCACTTGCGGGGTTTCCCGACGCAAGATCAAGGCCATCACGGACCGCGGTGCGATTCTCGCCCATTACCACGCTCTGTGGACTTCTTCACGACGACATCCTTGTATGGTCACCGAGGCCGAACACAAAGCGTCAGCTAATTCATCAGTGAGTTGGCAGTTCTGCTCCAGACCACGTAGGTGCGGGAGTTTGTTCTCGTTTCCTTGCAGGTCTGTTATCGCCTCAGTCCTCCAGGGCGCATCTAACTAAACTGTGATCGAACTGCATGTGCGTGTTGAAGTCTTAACTTGTGCTCGAATGAATTCCGGGAATTTCACCGTTAACACGCATTACGCACTAGGCTTAATTTAAGCCTGATGTATAAACGACGCACTGAATCTTGATCAGTGATTTCAGTGAGTAGAATTGTTTTACTGAAATCTTCAGTCAATGAGTTGCTTTAGCGAATCAATGGAATTCACTGAGATCTTACTGCCAGGCCTGTACAATTCACAGGCAGTCAGTAGAAATCACTGTTTAATCAGTTAATACCATAAATTAAATTGTTCAGCAGAATTGTACTGATTCAAGTGGAGCCGTTACAGCAGATATGCAGACAAATTCACTGATTCAGATCAGTTTGAATTGTTTCGATTTTAGAGTGTAGGAAAAACTCAGGTACAGTTATGGGCAAGCAGCAGCATACCTTGCAACAGTTCACCATCGACCAGTAGTGCAATCGCAGCCATACTAACCAGTGTTTCCAAAAAAAAAAATTGTGTCTCGTGCAGAGTAACCAACTGCTAGAATATACTAGTACTCAGCTCACCATACGTTTCAAAATTTTTTTCCCTGTGATTACATTCATGATATACTACTACAGACAATAAAAGTGTCTTGAGGCAGGGAAAACAGTTTTGGTGAGTTGGGAGCGGGGTCTGTGCAGTATAACACAAGTGCGCACAGTTGTGTATTAATTTAACCAATTATTAAACAACTTTTTAAAAATATATCTTCGTTTGACTTTCTTTGTTTAAAGGTAAATTTCAACTGGAGAACTCTTACTAACGTTGGAAGCAACTATGAAAAGTTGTCCCAAAAAGTATTCCCATGTTTTAATAACTCATTTAAAGTGCTGTATTCATATTAATATACGCTGGTATTGGTTATTTGTGTTTTATGTACGTAAATGAACTTATAGACGGTAAAGCAACACACTTCTGCATTATACCAGAGAATAGGCCGAGGGCAATGTTTATTTCGACATTCGGCGTAAGAAATAAACACCGGGCGAAAAGAATGAAATAAGTGTAGCTTCCCAGTGTTACTTTCATAGTAAGTCTACTGCGTCAGATTTCTTTGTGAGCATTACGTGTCGATTATTATTGTCCTCGCGAGTAGCTGGTTGTCTTCGTGCAATTCAGGGGGGGGGCAGGAATCGAGATAGGGGTGCAGGGGCANAATTCCTACACACACATGAGTTATGATATTGTCCTACCCTTCACTATCCTTCTTAACAAACTGTGCAGCGAAAACAATCTGAATTTCTCAGCACTGTCTCTGCTTATTTTTAACCAATTAATGGGTTTCGCTTTAATGAATTTAAATGATGTAACAGCATCCCATTTCTAACTGGAGTTAAATGGCTATTGTCGTTGTCAACTTCAAAACAACAATGAATTATTTCGCAAATAAAATAATAAACATAAATACGAAATGCACTGAACGAAGTAGAATCGTTCACAACAGATATGTATTTGCGGCCTCTTTCCACCAATCGAAGCACATACAAAATTCGCAGTCACGTGACAGATTTCGAATGACAGCATGCACCGACAGCGGCGAAAGTATGTTTTTACGTTAAACGTTTTACTTTCTCGTTTTCCAAATCGTGCCAAAATATATTACAGTAAATCGAGAGATGGAATGTCCGTAATGAGATACTCTCAATAACCCATCCCTTCCCCGGCCAATTTTCAGCAGCCTTTTCAAAATACCTTCTGTAGTTTCTTCTACTCGGGTCTCAATTTTGTAAACTTTTCCAGCGTCATTGGTGCGAGTAATGCGTATGGAGAGATGAACTGCATGGCGAAGGAAATGCCTACTGGAATATTGGTGCTGTGGGCTGGGCCCAAGGACTGTCTTCGTCCCTGATGACTGGGAGTACAAGTGAGTGAAGAGATTAAGGTGGCTCTTGACAGTGAGGTCTCGAGAGCCGATGAAGATGACTGAGGTGAGTATAGAGCACCACCGGAATAAAAGAGCGGGGGAAACGGGAGATCCTCGAGAAAACCCGCCGACCAGCGGTATCGTCCGGCACGATTCCCGCATGCGAAAATCCGAGAGTGACCCGGCCGGGGATTGGACCCGGTTAACCTTGGTGGAAGGCGAGCAGGCTAACCGCTCAGCCACCGCGGTCCTCTGCTGGACATACAAGGAATGAGATCCTACGAAGGGGGAAAAAGGAGGAATGCGTTGGTTGGGGAAAGAAGCCCCGCCGAGGTAAGGTCTGCAGCGACGGAAAGAGTCGGCGAGGAAAGAAGACCTACTGTCTCCCAGAAACGTCCGCCACGTTTTCCTCGTGAGATAAAGTTAGTGGTATCCGTCAGATAGGGAACCCAGCCCGTATGATTGCGTGAGAATTTCCCTACAGCTTAGATGTTTCCATAACATGTATAGACTGTTTGCAAGGAATTTTTAAAATTTATGTTTTACAAAAAAGTACACACTGTCTATCTACATTGAAAATTTACGCTCGTGGAGATCTTAAAAATTCGCGAACAATACATTTTGCTTGAAACACCTATCTTTAAAATTAATGCACTCAGGCGAAATTTCCTGAACATGGGATTTCCTATTTAAATTTCGCAGCTGCTAGCCGGTATAAAGGGCCTTTAAGGGCGCTTAGCTCGGATATTTCCCGCGCTTCTCGACCTTAAACGCTTAAAAAAGCTCCAGGTAGGTGGGAGCCTTAAGGGGAATTGCTGGACGACATCTCGGCTTGAGTCAAGCTCGAATNGAATTGCTGGACGACATCTCGGCTTGAGTCAAGCTCGAATCAAGCTTGTCGTGACAAGCCCGTAAGCTTGCAGCAAGCCTGCTATGCAAGCCAACAAGCTTGAATAAAACTTGGCTCAAAGTTAGCTAGTTTTCACTTGTCAAGCTTGCGTTGGCATACTGCAAGCATAATTCAAGCCGTAAACAAGCTTTCCATTGGCAATTATGTGTGCCAGTCATGAGAAATTTGGCTTGAATCAAGCTTGAATCACACATGATACGACAAACTTGCTCGGCAAATTTAAGTCAGATGACAAATTTACGTGCTGTCTGGGTTATTTTTTAGGTGAAAGTTTTAAAATTTCGCTTAGTTCTGACATAGAAAAATTATTTAATTTTTTTTATTGTTTATTATTGTTTGACTTACCGCTTTTGTAGTGTTTTTCAGAAAGTAATCGATATTTATTTTTTGGGGAACGATTCGCCGAAAAGCCACAACTCAGAAATCATAATTCCCATTTCGTAGCTATCAAGAGAGCATATTTTATAGAGAACATTATTCAGAGGTGTTAATACGAAACATTAATCTGACAAAGAGTTCAGTAATTTTTTTATTTCCCCTACATCAACGCACGTCTTAATAGCAGTGTAGATGCAAAGAAAAAAAAATTCCTATGCTAATCGAGTCCGAAAGTCGACAATACTGTATCCTATAGTAAAAATGATGATGTATTTTATAACCGTTATAAACATTCATTCGGAAACGACGTTAAGGTTATATTTCCTCTCTCACGTAACTACCATTAGAAGGTTACGTAACGCAGTTGTTGGCCGCCGATCCTTACTACTATGGAGCTGCTCAGGCCATAACAGCGTCAAAAACACAATCTGAATAGGTATTAGGCAATAAAGAATCCATTCCTCTAAGCGAAAAGCGAATTTGTGAAATGTCATGGTATCATGGGAGTAACAAAATCGAACAAAAAGTTGATGTCCTCTAACGCTCACACGAAGCTTTTGCTGCCACGAGAGCAATAAGGAAACATATTTACTTCAGAGCGATGGGTGCACTCCCTATCTGTTTTCACGTCGCCTCATTAATACCCAAGTTGTAGAGATTAACTTCAAGGTTCTTATACTATTCCTAGAATTTTGACATTTTTTTTATGTTCCCTTCACTAAGACGTCGTTTGACATTTGGGATCGAAGGTTACCACGAATCTTTTACAGCCAAGATGTCTACGGTGACAAAAAATATTTTTTTCCCTGAAGGACATTCCTATTTTATTTCTTCATTTGATCGCCTTCTTTTTTGTACGAATGTGTTTGAAGTGGCGTGTATCAGCGGTGACGTTCAGCGGAACCATATACCGAAGCATAGCTTACAAGCTGCTATCTTTCAGCGTTAGGGATTTTCTCTAAACAAATTAAGTGATGTGGTATAAGTGTAATTATCTGCTTGTAACTAGTGTTTTGGTTGTCGGTGTTTGATGCACGGTACCTGCTTACTAACAAGGATAAGGGCATACGTCGATAATTTTATATACAGAATGTATCTAAATTCGTCTGACAAATTTCGGCTGCAGGCTAACCACGGAAAAAAGTGAAAACTGTATTTATACGACCAATGGTCTAAAGTCAACCCTATAAAGGTTATACACATCTTTGAAGTTGGACCTGAAACATTAGCTTATTGCAAATACTGAAGAAAATGTTTAAAATGGAATACTGAGTATCTGGATAATGAGTGCCATTAATTGTGACATGCGAATTAATAATCCATCCTTTAAATCCTACGTATGCTGCTGCGTCATGGAGATTAAGTCTAAATAAGGGTAGTAACTGTGATTATTTTCTTCTAATTGAATGACAGCGACAAGTGTTGTGTTGTGATGTTTGCAGGTGTTTGTCTCGTTATACATTATGTATACAGACACTCAATCTTAAATATTTTCTCCAAAATTTGTAATAAACTAGCGCTTTAGGTCCAACTTCGAATGTGTGTAGCGCCTTTACAATTCTCGTTAGACCGTACGCCGTATACATTTTTCCAGTTATTTTTTCGTGATTAACCTGCAGCCTAAGTGTTTTGGTAAAATTTAGATACACCACACGCACGCACGCACGCACACACACGCACAGTCTGTGTCAGAACAATACCGACAAACTCCGCCTACCTATTTCTTACCAGGGAATAATTCGAAAACATATATTTGGCCTGTGGCCGAAAATGCTTGACTAATGGTGGTACTAAAACATGTTATTGTAAATATTACGGAAAATATTTAAAATGGCACAGTGACATTCAAGATATAGTGCGTAGTTTAAATAATATCTGCAACCACTGCAAATCCCATTACTACCATCAAATGTTATCATATAGCAACAAATTGGGATTGCAACCCTATGTTACAAACAATTACATGATGGCGAAGCTTAATTGGTTTCCAAGTCAAGGAATATTAATCAACATGTCAATTTTATTGAATAATGTTTTTTTGTGTTATCATCCTAAACCCTACCAGGAATTCATGCATACAGTTCGAAATCATTAGGCGATTGCCCAATTTATTCTAAAACGGTGCGGTTCAGGACAAAAACACATGGTGACCTTCTTAAAAAAATATATGCTGATTAATAATTCGTTATTTGGAAAACTAAGCTTCGGCACCATGTAATAGCTTGCAACACATAATTGCAACCCTTAATTTTCCTATGACAATTTTTTATGGTAGCATTGGGATTTTCAGTAACTTCAGATAGTCTTCCATCTGCACACTATGTAGAAGGCCACCGTTTNTTTTTATGGTAGCATTGGGATTTTCAGTAACTTCAGATAGTCTTCCATCTGCACACTATGTAGAAGGCCACCGTTTCATTTTTAATGCTTTCCGTACTGTTTACAATAAACTCGTGTTTTAGTTCCACCTTAAAGTGTGCGCACCGCCCTTAGGAAGCAATTTCTGGCCATAGGTCGAATACGTGTTTTCAAATTGTTTCCTCGCCAGGAATATTCAGGCGGAGTTTGTTAGTGTTGTTCCGACTTATCCTGTTACATTCCGTTTTCCATTCAGTAGACTCACGAAGTCCCGCCGCTGGGTTCTCGTGCACATTTGACGCGATTGCGACTTGAAGGTCTGCTAGAGCTCATCATTATGTTTTTTGGAAGCCATCTAAAAAAAAAACGCCGGTGTGTACCTCGTAACAACGTTGCGTCCAGCAAGCGTGTGTTTCGTGACCTTGAACTAAAAAAAATGCACCGCAACATCTGAGCGGTTGAGTGTAACTTGTGTTGCGGTGGAACAGAATCGTCTCGACGGGTCATTTGGGCGGACACGCCCAGTGGCTTCAGTCCAAGCGCTGGCCGTCACTAGCGTTCGCTTTCTTGGCTCTTCAGACTAGGGCGAGTCTGTTTATAGCACCTCTTACAGAGGCCCACTACCAACAAGTCGTGGTTCCAACTTGGACATTACTATCTAGACATGATTGTATATACTGCAT
>NQII01006130.1:0-16266 GCA_002778355.1 Clitarchus hookeri
TCCCTCAGCTGGCGGCTTGGAACTGCTCTCGAACTTGGTGGGCGTCTCGACGCCTGGCTTCGAAGTTCCTTCTTCGCGGGTCCACGCAGTACTCTGCGCCTGACGACGGCCGGGTGCCGTCGACGTCTGCTCGCGGATTCGCTCCAACCTCTTCCGTTTCCGTCGGCCGACTGCCTGACTGACTGACTCTTTCATCGCACTGGCTTCGTCCGGCTCCGACCCGGACGCCTCGCTTCAGGTCCCCCGACTCGCTGGTTCGACGTCTCTCAACTGACTGTCCCGTTGCTCCCCCCTTCGTGTGGTTTTGTAGCGTCCATCACCATATTCAACTTGCCCCATCTCTGCACGTGTCCGGGGTGCTTGTCGTCCCCCTGGGTCATAAAACACGTGGCCGCTGCTCGTGTGGTCCGCAGCCGGCCTGGCGTCGTCCCTTGGTTCTGGCCTGGAAGTTTATTGTCCCGTTCTGCACGCACGTCCGCTAAAAGCTCTCATGGTTTATTGCGGTACAAGCCCGGGACAGACGCAGCTGGTGGTGGGATCTCGGTGTCCCTTGGGCAGCTGCAAAATGCAGCTGTGTCCGCGCCCTGGTGCCTTCCGTTGTCTCCGGATGTCGTCTGCACGTGCAGGAACAGTTGCACGTGCAGAAACCTTTGGTAGCGTGCCTTTGCAGCTGCGAGGCTCCTGGCGTCACTCTGCCGGCACGTCCACAAAACCCTTAATCCTTATTGCGGTCGTCCGCCAGCGAGCTTCACCAGAGCGTGTGTTCTGACGAATAAAATATAGGGACGCAGAATGCATCAATAGAATTCGTGTCCAGCTTGTAGTCAACTAATAGGATGATGGTTTGTGGTAATATACATAACAAACAGTTCTGGTTTCCTGCATTGATTGATATAGCCGCCCCCGTTCTATCTTGCCTTGCGTACAGAGTGCAACTTTTAACAACGGGTCATAAACGTGACATCATTATGCTGTATTTACAACAGTTATTACTTACTCGAGGCATGTGTCTGGATCACATTTGCGCTTCTGCACATCATTTGTGCATAATATAATTGTATGTATCGTCAACTACAGCTCTCCTGTGCATAATCCCTCAATGTGGAATACAATAAAACACAGCAGTAGAGGCGAATATCACATTCCATGACTGCCGAGGCAAAGTAGGTGAAGGCGATTTTTGCGGTCGTAACTGGCGTGCGGCGGGTTTTATAGGCTCGGCTGCCGTGAAGGTTCAGTAAGCCGTCAGCACTATCCGCCATTTGTAGTCCCAAGTTATTGAACGCGGGAAGACAATGACGTCAATTACAACAATAATAGGTAGATAAATACGTGGCAATAACACAACGAACTATTTGTTCTGCTCCGTAGTAAAGAGTCGTTTTCAGAGTTCATTTTATGGAAATGGGATTCATGAAGTGTCTCATAAAACGTTCAGCTTCCTATCAAGCGTCCGAAGGGTATTACAAAAAATGACATACACTATTTGGGGAACAACGAAGTTAACAAAAATGTGAAATACTAGTGCCGGCATAAGTTTCGTTATTTCTTTATAAAAAGTATGATATTTTCGTAAACCTAATACGTATGTAGTTAGGCGCTACCAGCTGTTATAAGTATTTCTCTTCTTAAGGGGTATTTCTAAATGGGATAAGGCAGAAGGTTTGTTCTGTGTCGACTATGGAAACATATTTGCTTCCACAATTACGACATAAGGCATGCACAACGGAATAAATGCATGGTTATTTTGCGCAATTTTAATATTCAATAAGACATTACATGCTTAAACATATGCTAACTATTTCAAAGATATAATGTTGTTTGAAAAATACAACATCAATCGTCATTTTCCATTTTCTTACATCCACTGCTAAATAAATAAGCATTTATATAATATGTGTATTTAACTCATAGAAAGTCATGTTTTATTTTAACAGGGGAACAAATCCGGTACAGGATCTACTTTATAAGTATTTCACCTTCCTAACATTTGCTTTCTTCAGAATTATGACTGAAATTGAGTAGTGCTTCACGTTATGAAATTGAAACGAAAAAATTTCGTCAGTAATGTACACATCGATCACCATATTATAAGTACGCAGGCTTTTAATATAAGTGACTAATCATGATAAGAAATACTTGTTTTTGGACTAAGTTAGCTCATAATCACCAGCTCCTAACTCCACAGTTCCTAAATCAGCTCCCTGAAATTTTTGTTCATAACATTACAGGTAGGCAAAATTTTAACATTATTTAATGTTTTCTTGGCTAGCAATATTTTTATTAATACAACGCCTCCTGTTAGAGATATTTTGCAAACTATCAGTGTTTCTCAGTGACATTGAAATTATTTTTGTCTGAAAATGTTAATGTGCTTCCAACCATCGAAACCTAGTGGTTAAGTCATTTCAAGTCACTCTTTATTTGAGCATGAAAATCATTTAGCTGTTATCTAACACACAGCCATTATATATCCAGGTAAGCCGGGATATGACTCATATCTAGCGCCATTGTGGTCGCGCCAGCCTAAGAAAGTACTTGGCTCCGCTTACCAAAGTGAAAGAGAGAGACAGAACGACTTGAAAAGCACCAACCACAGGTAGCTGGCAGGCGGGCAGACGCATCTGCAGACACTCCCTTCTCCCTGCCGTACCATATTCGTAAAATTGTTTTCTTTCCCGGGGAGAAGTGGCCCGACATTGGCAGAGTTCCCAAGTCTTAAATTACAGCGGTGCTACTATAGTTTTATACTCGACTGGGCCAATCAGAATAATATTACTTTGGCACTGAATGTCAATTATGCCTGGCAGACACTAACGACAAGTGCGGTTTAAAACTATCCAGCCGCGAAACTGGTTCTGAACTAACCTGTTTTGGAGTAAAATTAGTCGTGAACTCGTTTCGTGAGAAACTGGCCACTTGCGAAAATTCTGAGTGAATCGGCCGGGGATTGAAACCGGTTCACCTTGGTGAGAGGCGAGCAGTCTAATCGCTCAGCCACCATGGCCCCCCCACGTCATTTCGTGTCCGTGTCCTTATTTGTTCTGTGCCTGGGATTCACCTCGGCTTTCTACATTGTAAAAATTCTTCGGCATAGTTTCTAGATTTGAATGAAAATTTTTGACGTTGGTAAATTCACTGTAAATTTGGGGGCCGCGGTGGTGTAGTGCCAAGACTACTCACCTCCCACCTAGGTGAACAGGGTTCGATTCCCTGCGGGATTGCTCCATTATTTTCACATGCGGGTATCGTGTTGGACGATTTAGCTGGTCGGCGGGTTTTCTCGGGGATGTCCTGTTTCCCCTCTTGCATTCCGGCCCTATTCAATACTCACATCGTTTCACCCTCATCGGTCCTCAAGACTTCAATTTCAAAAGCCACCCAAATCACTTCACTGTGCATTTTAATTCTTCCAACGGCGTGCTGCAAAGTTCTTGACCATCCCTTTTTTCTCAGTACGCGTGCACCGTGATGTGGTACTGCCGCGCAGCGTATTCTATCGATTATCTCGCGAGCTCCATAGTCGACGTTTGTTATTTATTTTCTGTTGGTTAATCCGCTCGTTTCGTACAGCCGTAATCCCGCGCGTTTCGCGTCCATTTGCCGTCGCTCGCGCGCACAATCCACTCGCTGAGCACAATGCAGCTCTGAAACACCGGCGCGTGACGTCATCGCTGGCGTGCGAGGATCGAACACGGGAGCACTCTTACCCGGCGACGCGTTGTGATCGATGTGAATGGCGCGCGAACCGCACATGCACTTATCTCCGCAGTCCAGGTCAGCAGTAAGTTGGGGGGGGGTTGGGGGTACTCTCTGGCCGTCGCGGTCGACACGTATCTGGCTTCGGAGCGGATTCGCAGTCCGATATCTAGCTTTCTGCTCGGCTCAGTGATGAGCCAGCATCCGAGAGGACCTGCAAATGGTCATGCAGCTTTTCAAATGCACTCCGTTCGTGGTTATTTCCGAATTTTCTGAAGCCCTGATTATGTTCTACTTCCAGGCTATTCCTTCAGCTCGTGCAAACAAAACTTAACTAAATATAGAAAATTGCACCAAAAGGATAACGCTCCACAGTAGTGTGCACTGAGTTTAATATAATTTTCCAGGAGATCTATTTATTTCCTAGCATCGTCAACACATCTACTTCATCCCTGTTTTTAGCCTACTTTCCAAAGGAAAGAGAAGCTGGTGCAATCACCTGGTTGTCTGCCTGGTATGTATGTCCCCACCCCCTAATACTTTTAAACTCGACAACCGAATTTTACCAAAACCATGTACACATATAGTATTTAGTAGGAACATATGACTTTTATAGTTCTCTATTACGCAGGGTACTTATTTACGAAATTGCGACAATTTTTATATCAGGAAACAATGTTTTATCTCGATAACCAAATTACCGATTTAAACCAAATTTCGTGCGTTGACAGTACATAATATTATCATTAAAATTATACAGTAATAATGTTTTATTCTGCAATTTTGGAAGATAGTGAAACATGAAAAATTAAACATTTATGTTAGATCTCGGTAGATACACAGCTGATTCCTGCCAAATTTAGCTTATAGGTAATACCATTGTATACCATGTCCATATAGACAATTTAAATGCATTAGGTTTTTTTTTCAAAACTGTGGTAGTAAAAACATTTTAGGTTAATTTGCGATGTCAACCTTACCATTTGACCAATTTTAACCAAACTTGTACTTATGAAATTACCTATTAGAATCATCAAATGTGTCTACCCAGAGTCTTTCTGTCCACCATTTTTTAAGATGGCGCTACACGAATAAATTAAGTTTTGTCATTTATCCGGATACAATAAACCGTTTCCTTCCCAATTTGGCACAATAGTAGTACTGATGTAGCCAATGTAAACTGACATGTTTTAAGTGGCCCAGACGCTTATTTTCAAAATAGTGACTCCATAAATAATTTTTTTTATATCTTCGAAACTAAGAAACCAATTTTAAATTTACTTAGTATGCTGGCAGCAACTTATACAACAATCGAATATGCCTCTACAGTCTCTCTTTTTGTTCGCCATTTTGTACTATAATTTCATATGAATTAAGTAAGTTATGTCTTATCTCCGAAAACTATTAACAGATTCTTACGAAATTTGGCAAACAAGTAGTTATTAAGAAGCCACGTAAACTTGGATAATTTAAGTGGGTCAAGCACTTAGTTTTTCAAAATGGTGTAATATAAATTATTTAGACACGCTTATCTTATATATTAATTATTGTGACAAATTTCAACCAAACTTAATATGCCAACAGTATATGATTTTACAGAGCCTGATTTAGGCGTCTTTGTACGAAAGCACCAAATGAGAAACTAAAGCTCTTATGCCATATATGGGGAACCAGTCAAACTGTATTTCAACCAAATTCTGCACACACTAAGTGCTACGGTATGCCATGTAAACTCATAAACATGTTTTCAAAATGATGTCGCTGTAAATAGTTGAAGTTGGTAACCCAATCCTACTAAAACTTTAGACTGATTGCTACCTACTCTGATGCTGTGAGTCCTACCTCCATAATGTAGTTGGTTGCACGCCCGCTTACGGTCCGAAGGGATTCTGTGTTCGAGTCCCAGATATGGCGCATGTGTATTTGTAATTGTCTCACTAGTCTCACTATTTCTTACTGCATATCTCACGATATCGCTATCAAGGAGACGTAAAGATCCTCCTGCCATAGAACCTTTTAAGAACTTTAGAAAATTTTTTCATCCCTGCAAAGGAAAGTCGACTCATTGGTAGGGACCTGAAGAATTCGTGGATTCATTTTGGGACAAGCTAGAATTCAAAACACATGTGTTTATATAACTTTAACCATTGGTCCACACGTTGTTTGATAACATCTGAAGAACGGTGGCCCGATCGTCACCTTCTTCTGTGACAGCAGACAACCAATGTGCAGTTAATAATGGCATATTTGTACATAAGACTGTAGAGTCTAGCTTGCAGGTCATAGAACTCGCAAATTTTTCAGGTCTCTACTCATTGGTTATACCAATAACTTTTTGTTATTTATATGCATTAATTACAATTGAACATTTTAAATTTATGTATAAAATATATATAAATATAAAATTTTACAAAAAAAAATGCTTTTACGTTAACATAAGTGTAAAACGCTTGTGATACATGACACGCTTAGGGAACAGCTGAACACGCCATACGTGGGTTATTTTGCAAAGGTTTGATTTCAAAATGTGCGAAGATACTGCGAATGGACTACAGAGATACCCTCGCAGTGTTTGCAGACTTTCCTACACAGCTAAATATTTCTGAAGCTATAAAATAATATTTTACCTTCGTGGAAAATATAAACTTGATGTAGTACTTTTTACAAATGACACTTGTCTATTAAATGCGATTTTATTTATATCCAAATTTATTCGTTGAACCAATCAGGTACATACTGTAATGCTANCACTTGTCTATTAAATGCGATTTTATTTATATCCAAATTTATTCGTTGAACCAATCAGGTACATACTGTAATGCTATTTAACAAATATTGTAACTCCAAAAACTGCTTTATAATAAAAATACTCCCAACAAAACCAAAACTTTGAAGTCTGTCTTATAATTTCGTTTATATCGAAATGTACAAATACAGTAAAAAAATAACTAGATTTATGTGTGACTTGTACAAATACTGTGTATAAACTTGTCGTTTCTAATTTGGCATAATCATTTATGTTTAAATTTAATGTAACAGATTTATTGTACAATGCTGAGGGATGTACAAATATTGTATGCTAACATAGTATTTACTTATTGGCGTGTTTCACTTTACGAACCAACGGAACAATACAGAATAAGAAAATAGCATATAATATATTTTACACCTCAATTTTTTTAAAGCAAATAAATTGCCAGAAATATGTTAACTCAAATGTTAACGTCAATTCAACAACAATATTTGCTTTGCCGCAATATAAACACCACCTTAAAGTTGACAGTTCAGTAAGAAAGTAGAGTTGTAACACAAGTACTAAATATTACATTAACATGCATAGCTTAACCGTATATTATATTAGCATCAACATTAGTTACATACCGCCCACAGATAACCAACTGCCACTGTTGTATTAACGTTAATACTGTTGCGAGCCAACAAAATGACACTTTTCTTTGTGCTATTTCGGTCGGTTTCAAGCAGCTGGCCTTTCATGAAAAATTAGGGCCACAGAACAAGCTCCTGAATAACTGATGTGCTCTCACACGCGGTTCTCCTGCAATTGTTATAAACATTCATCATCAGTTGGCTNCAAGCTCCTGAATAACTGATGTGCTCTCACACGCGGTTCTCCTGCAATTGTTATAAACATTCATCATCAGTTGGCTCGACCCCGAGTCTACAGTCTCTATACACTCTTCTTCTTTTTTAAAATAATCATTTCGTTTGCGTACAAGTTTACTTCAGAAATCTTGCTCCAGAAAATTACACTGGTGATGCGATTCAAAATAATCCCAGTAGACTATAAAATAAACGGTGAAACAATACTAAAAACAAAAGGAAACGATATAAAAATGTAAAAATGATGAAATATTTATGAGATTATCCGCATTATAACTTACAACTAAATTGCGAATTCTGGATGAAGAATTACATTACACAATGGTAAACCCCCTGTACAGAAGTGTCAAAGCAAGCCTGCTCAAAAGAAAAATTACAAAACCCTAAGAAAGTTTTGCCCTTGAAGGACTGGGCGTTTGTTGTCGCCGGAGAGAAATGATTATGTTAATAAGGGTTTTGTTTTAGAACTCCCAGGTAGTTTCAACTGAGAAGATGTTTTTTTCCAAAAGCCTTTTACATAATGTCCCATGTAAAAAT
Source organism: Clitarchus hookeri (assembly GCA_002778355.1). Classification (NCBI taxonomy): domain Eukaryota; kingdom Metazoa; phylum Arthropoda; class Insecta; order Phasmatodea; family Phasmatidae; genus Clitarchus; species Clitarchus hookeri. The sequence continues at coordinate 7,858 of NQII01006130.1, forward strand.
AAACTCTAACGGCACTTCGGTTTCTTAGCGTACTTCACGGTTACAACAAAAAATGTTATAGCAGAAAGCGTTTTTCTATTGGTAAAATTTATCGTCTAACAATTAGCAGGTAACTTTTTAAGATGTTTTGAAGAAAAATTTCCTAATTTATAATATTTACTTTTAAAAATGCAATAGCTTAAACTAGTCATAAAAATTATTGCAATGTGTCAGTTCGTTAGTCATATGCCGTGAGTTACTAATGTAGCGTGTAATTGTTAACCTGCATGAGAAAGTTTTTAAAGCAAACAGGAGACAATCAATGTGTTTCTTCATATTATGTGAGTGTTTAGGCATTAGCACTATTAGTTGTAGTTGCTCCTTGTTGACTATTACTTTAGAAGTACAAGTGTAATTGTGAAATAAAGATTTTAAATAATGATTGCCGCTTTAACAATAACACAGCCAAATACGAATGCATTCGTTATTTGAAATTATCATCTCATTGTTTAATAGTGCGATTAGGATAGAATGTTTCCACATGAATGTGCACTCGTAGATAAGATAAATTTGCGTTACGTACAAACAGGATATTACAAATTTAAATCACGTCTTAAAGACGCTTGCATAAATACTATTACCATATTAACAGTTGTTTAGTCGCATTAGCTTATCCTTCAAAACGAAGGAGGTTCAAAACAGTGCACGGCTCTGATAGTAAAAGAACTTGCGCAGTTCCACTTTCCACTTTGGTTACACGATATTGCACTCAGAGTTGAAAACCACACTCCCTCAGCGATCTTCTTGTTTGGTTCTATCTCACATTTTCCTGGCCTTTCCCCCTTCAATCCCCCCGTTCAGAAATAGGTCAGAGATAAAAAATCTCTAATGTGTTTTTATTTCTCTTTTGCTTTGCCCTTTTAGAAAGTTTTTGAATAAAACTTCGCAGTTTCCTGCCAAATTTGTTTTGTATAAGACATTAAAGGAAACAGAATCCTGAAAACTTTTCCTCAAAATATAACTCCCTAAGAGTTTAACGGGTTACAAGTGCCAAATGAGATTTTCATTTTATATTCTGCTGTCACATGAAAACTTAACGTTTGAAGCTTAAGATTACCTGAGCGGACAGTAGGCTGCACTATCAGCTGACGGAGAAACCATCGCTACGCTTGTTAGACAGATTTCTAAGATGTTTAAAAAGTCTGATTGAAGCGGACTCGCCCTCAGGTTGACCCGCAACTCCTGCTTTCCTCACCAGCTCACACATCAGGTGACGCAAGACTTGGACTCCGTCCTCCGGCTTGCAGGTAACACCCGCAGCTGTGAGCGCACTCTGCAGGGACTCTGTTCCCAAACTTTGGATCCAGGCAGTACGAACAGCTCCCGTAGAAGTTATTTTGTAAATTAGTTTAATGCATTAAAACTATTTTCACTCTCTTTACCACTGTAGCAAGCCCAAACAATTTTTCTATGAATTCAAAACTCCTAAATAGATTACCCCTTTCAACTGACCGCACTGACAAAGCAGAGTTGCGCAGTTTCTCTCTCTACACGTGACTGTGTCTGCCGACACATGCAAGTAGGTCTCCGTCTCTGTTTCCTCAGGTAGACGAACGATTTTCAAGGAATAGAGACTCCCCCTGAAGTGTGTCATCAAAGGGTATCATAAGGCTCATTTTGGGTTTGCACAGTAAAAATTAGTATTTTAAAAAATTATGATATATTTTACCCTTTCTTGAAACACAAAAATATCAATCCCCAATATGGAATTACAAAATCGATTTAAAAACTTTAATAAAATTCCATGAATTTAAATCCCTTCAAATATATAATAACTTATATAAATTCCTTTTTATACAAGACAACTAAAAATAGAGATTACATATATTTTAATAGTTACGCTCAGAAACACCTCCTGCCCCATTCAAACCATATGAACAGCAGTTGCTTCGCTAATCAATCCCCTGGCCTGTCTCCCCGAGCAGGGGGAAACACAAGCCTGTATACAGTTTTCTCGTCGTCTTCACGGAGCAGAAAGGCCCCCTGGTGGCGTCATGGCTGGCCGGCTTCGCGTTGTCATGGAGACGAATAGGGGAGGGAAGGGACAGCAGGCGAAGCTTCGAAACAGCAATAAACAAAACCTCTATGTTGGGCCCAAAAAAATTATACTGTAAACAAAATATTTAGTTGAATCAACTGTATGTATTTGTTTGGCCACTAATTTGATAGCGTTCGTCTGAAAACACATTAAAAGATTTTGTTTGTACGTTTTATTCCAATTAGGATAGAAACAGTGTTTGTAATTGCCTTTATTGATGCTTAATAATCGTATAAAATTCCTTATGGAACAAGTTCAACTGGAAGCTAAAAATTGAAGCTATAAAACTTGAAATATTTACTAACGAACGTTGTCCAGTATTTGAAATATATGTATTTGAAAGCGTCGCTAGTGCATGGCGCTCGGGAGCGAACGATCTATCGAATCTCGATTGCGCTTCGAATTTTTCTTTTACTACTCGAAACGCTTACACGTACGTAGGCAGTACAAAACTTTACTTTCACCGAACAAATTATACAGTTCGGCGCAACCAAATAAGAAGAACAAATATTTCACTTCCCCTACACAAAGAGTTGATTTGGTTGCGTGAAAACAACGTTGTTTTAACCAACAAAACGTTTTTCTCTGTATCTTTCCTGTTCGTTGCTTACACATAGGTGCAGGTGTTTTTCGCTAAAATAAATCAAGACCAGTTTTACTCAAAAACACTTTTGCTCTTATGCACGTTCGTGGTTGGATGATTTTAAATGTTACGTGCCTCAAGTGTCTGTCAGCGAATCACGGACGTTCAGTATCGGGGTAATTTATTACGATTGGCCCAGTCAAATAAGACCATGTCTTCTCACGTAGACACGCGGGCAAAAACCAAATCACGTAGACGCTCTGCCAATAACCAAAGGAAGTTATGTTTGTGGACGTAGGATGCTGGAGTCTGGCATGGCCGTAAATATTTTCGCGAAAAACGCCTGTCCCTTGTACATAACTGTGTACACTGGAGTACACGTTTGACGACAACACGTCTGTGCAGCCATGTTCTTGCTTGGCGTTACGACGTGAAGCTGCCTCGTGAACAGTCCTGTCGTCGTGAGGTGCTCCCTGCCTCCTCTGGCTGTCGTAACACGCTTGTTTGCCGCTCCAAGTTCAAGCGCTCAGGGCATTCCCAAGCAGGTACAGCTGCGAAAGCAGAGTTAGTGGTTCCTCCGCCTTCTCGCCCCTAGCACGCGATATCAAAGGGGAGGACCTCTAATTCCCTCAGTATTCTCGGTGGCGGGTTGGAACTATGGCAATTTAGCGATCTGCTTGTGAGTGGTTGTTTACTCTCTCCGCGTTCTCTGCCGTTCCTTCCTGATGTTGCCTCGTTATGTACACATTAGCTTCCCGAGCTCTAGCAAAACCTCAATTCTACCCATTTGTTTCGAGAAAAATGTTACTTCAGTAGTATCACAGATAAGTTTAATTTTTGGTACAGTTTTCGTTCGAGTTTCCATTTTTACATGACGCGTTGGTTTAAGGAAGCTGTGCGCTTTCACTTAACGTCTAATTTGTGTGTTGAAGTAGCAAAGATTCATGGTTGTGAAAATTGTCCCTAGGTCGTACAGCTAAATTTAATATACAGTCTAAGAAATTGTATGTTTACGCAAAATTATTTTATACAAACGCCTGTTATGTTGGCAGCAACCCATAGGTGCTTTGTATTTATTTAGTTGAATAACTTTATTTTCCACGAATTGTTCATAACGTGTGATTACAACTATAACTTTTTAGCGAATTTTGACGTGCCAGAATTACACACATATTAAATGGGTTATGGCAACGGCAACAAATAAGTTTACACAATATTCGTATATCGAGGCTCAGGCAAGTTAGCTGGAAACTGGTAAACTTGAAACACAATACAGTATTATGATCACTTCGAAAAAATGTCCGGTTTTACATTATTTTCATTGGAAAATTCCACACGACAGAAATCAATCTAGATTCTATTTATACTGTATTAATCAACTACTTTCCACACACCTTATTACAATCAATTTTTTGTGTTATCGATAGTTTCTACACCAGTGCAGTCTCCCGTTAATGAATTAATCGATTCGACGTCTCCGAATTTTATATTGAAACTACATATTCCCACGTAGGGCTACGCCCACCGAGTAAATGTTGACAACCTGGCTCCGGTCTGAATGCTGGGCACTTTGTGCGTAGCAGACCAAGTCCCTGTGTTTATTTGCGTTTTAGTTTATAATTATGGGGTGTATCTGGGGCGTATTTATTAACAATGCGCGAAATGTTGAAGAAAACAGTTTTTCGGAAAAAGGTACGAAGCAAAAACAAATTTCAAAAATTGCCAAGTATAACTATAAAGGTACCCCAATAGGCATCAGTTTTCCTTGACTTCCGAAAATGCTACAACCATCGAACCAAACGGGTCCATAAAGATAATATTACTTTTTTTTTGTAATTATAAGTGCAAAAAGAATTTAGCTCGCAACAGCTTGGCTGCCGTCTGTGTATGTTGCATCACGTGCGAAAGGATGTACTTTGAATCAAAGAGACGTTTTAATCTCTGAACTTGTCAGCTTCAAACATAAGCTCCAGCCAGCATCGCGATGAACCATTTCAGCCGGCAGATCTTCTTTTTCAGCATAAAACGTTCATAGCCATTGCAAATTATCTTTGAAGTACTGCGATGCTGCCTCTTATGCGTGTTTAATGTTTATTGGCAGTTTTTGTTTGGGACTGGTGTAAAAGCGCGACTAATGAGGCATCTCACGCCAGAGTAATTAGAACTTCTAAAAACAAGGAAAACAAGCATATTTAATGGACACGAAGCTTAAAGAAGTAGTCGTTTTTTTTAGTGATGCAAAGTAGAAATAAATTGAGTTATTTAAAAACGCAGAAGCATTATATCATTTAAATTATTTTTGCCCACGGTAGGAAATTATGCATAATAACTTATCAAATTACGATATTCAGTAAAAGAAAGAATTTTGTTTTATGTACCATGCTAACTTAATTTATGAACTTTTCGTTCTCAGTGAATATTGGAACTAAAGTTGCTTTTTGAGTTTGGCATAAAAATTATATCGCATGATTCGGCTTTTATGTAATGGCTGTTAACATTGTTAGTTTTAAGTAATGGCTGTTAACATTGTTAGTTTTATGTAATGGCTGTTAACATTGTTAGTTTTATGTAATGGCTGTTAACATTGTTAGTTTTAAGTAATGGCTGTTAACATTGTTAGTTTTAAGTAATGGCTGTTAACATTGTTAGTTTTAAGTAATGGCTGTTAACATTGTTAGTTTTAAGTAATGGCTGTTAACATTGTTAGTTTTAAGTAATGGCTGTTAACATTGTTAGTTTTAAGTAATGGCTGTTAACATTGTTAGTTTTAAGTAATGGCTGTTAACATTGTTAGTTTTAAGTAATGGCTGTTAACATTGTTAGTTTTAAGTAATGGCTGTTAACATTGTTAGTTTTATGTAATGGCTGTTAACATTGTTAGTTTTAAGTAATGGCTGTTAACATTGTTAGTTTTAAGGTCATATAATTTTTGTACACTGGTAAAACATCGGCGTACTGTATTTTCAGCATTAAGAAAAGCGTCTTAAATATATCAGCTTAAAATGTCGACCAAACTAGATATCATAGATTTTTTGTTAAATACCTGTATTGAATTATCATAATTTTTAAGTGCTATGCAAGGCATACTGAGTAATGAAGAAAATAACAATTATAAGTCTGGATTTCGATTTTTAATTAATTGTGTTAGGACCGAAAATCAAAAGCTGGTAAGAAAATTACTTGAAAAAGAACTATTGGCGAATGGTTGCCTTACTGGCACCATAATCCAGAACATGAAAGACAATAAATGCCATGTAAGTTCACAGGAGTTAACAGAAAAATCGAATGGAATATTGATTATCTCGCATATAAAAATATTAGTCAAAAAATGGAATTAAAACACACATACTTTATAATGAATAGTAGTAAATGAACAATAATTACATGAAACACCAGTCTGTACATTCAACACTCACAGCTACGTGGTAAAGCAGGACACTATTCTACTGTCATTGGCTTCAATATTAAGATCATTTCTTCCAGGTTTCACAGTCAAGTCTGTAGGTTTTCCTTATAAAAAATGAGTATTTGAAGACGCGAACAGATTCTAGTCCCTGTAATGTCACACCTGTTGTCGAAGGAAGGTTCTCGAATTTGTCTGTGATTCGTCTGTGATTCGTTAACGATGATTACACAGAGCATGCAGCACGTTGTTAACATTATTGAGAAGCACGCTCAACACAAGAACAGCTCATACCAAAATATTTCACTGTTACAACACTTGATCTAAGTCAGGGCTTTCAAAAGTGCTCAGGTTACCATCAACTGCCTATACGTATTTGTAAAAAAAGTGTTTTATTTATATTAAGNTGTGACAGCAGACAACCAATGTGCAGTTGATATCGGCATATTTGTACATAAGACTGTCGAGTCTAGCATGCAGGTAATTGAACTCGTAAATTTTTTAGGTCTCTATACGTAGGGGCAGTGATATTTCGCGAAAAGATTTCAAGGCAAGATACAGTCCAAAGCACTGTAGGGTCGTCCAGCTTCTTTGATTGGCTAAAAAAAGGTTATGTCCCGTGTTAACCGTTTGCGCACGAATCACGAAGTTTCAGTGTCGGAGTTACTTAGTCCTGAGTGGCTTCGTCAAAGACGGACANGTTATGTCCCGTGTTAACCGTTTGCGCACGAATCACGAAGTTTCAGTGTCGGAGTTACTTAGTCCTGAGTGGCTTCGTCAAAGACGGACACGGCACCAGCAGCCAATGGAGGTATAACAACAGCTGAGGTGTGTGTATATAGTATTGAAGTCTACTGTGTGCTCCGATTTTTACGCGAAAAGTCACTGGCCCTATCTATACGTAAGTGATGACTGTGTGCGCTTTCACTGGCCTCTGACCTTTAAGTGGAGTCACCTACCTGATTGACTTCGTTAAAGAAGGTTGGCCAGTCCGCCACTGAAGTTATGTTATTGGCTCAAGATTCCCACGAGACATACCGCCGGTCCATGGCAGAAGTCGGTCAAATGCACAATAACCTGGAGTTCAGCCTGCCACTAGATACTTACGTGAATTCTGAAGGTCGCTGCCAATAAGAAAGGTATTTTATTTTTTTTAAATGATTGATTTTTATAACGTGGTTCTGGCAGATAGATAGATGCACGTGGCGTGTGTGCCAACAGGCTTTAGGTTCACTATGCTGCTGGAATTGGGAGGGTCCTAGATTTCCTTTGGGGCTTGACCGATCATAACCCATCGTCAGGTGACGTAGGATTCGTGCCGCTAGAGGTTGGAAATTCACGAATGTGGTAAATATATATATATTTTCATATTCCGGATAATATGCCCAGTGGGGCTGGAACATTTATTCCCAGTCCGCCATAGACTAAAGATGAGGTAGACAGCTTATTAGATTTCTGCGCATGTGCGCAACGTTGACCTACCTCAAAGGAACACAACTCTCAAAGTCACATGGTCAACGATGATGAATGCGTTTGTTTGTATCTTAATGTTTAAATGACCATCACTTTTATATGAATAAAAAACTTTTAACAATTCGAATTTAATCAAATAGCATTATAAATTGCCTAGATGAAGTATAAAATAATCTCAAAGCTCTTGTTTACTAAACAGTGTTCTAACCTCAAATCGTATCCACGCCGTTTTCGCTAGCTGTGTTGGCAGAAAAGATGTTCAGTGTTGGGACACGTAGGCTGGTTGCGCGCAGCTGGCAAGATCTGTCTACCTCATCTCTAGTCTATGAACGGGGCAGGTGGCCACAATGATAAAGTTCAAGAGACGTGATAATGATTCTCACCCGGATCCCCTATGGCTAATATTTATATATGTCCATAAGTAGGGGCAGTGATATTTCAAGACAAGATACAGTTTAAAGCACTGTAGGGTCGTCAAGCTTCTTTGATTGGCTAAACAATGTTCTGGCCCGTGTTAACCGTTTGCGCACGAATCACGAAGGTTCAGTGTCGGAGTTACTTAGTCCTGAGTGGCTTGGTCAAAGACAGACACGGCACCAGCAGCCAATGGAGGTATAACAACTGCCGAGGTGTGTATTTAGTATTGAAGTCTACTTTGTGCTCCGATTTTTACGCGAAAAGTCACTGGCCCTATCCATAAGTATATGTCAGAAGGTTACGCCGCGGTGATGGGTACACGAGCTTGTTGGTTGCTGATGTGATGCGTACGGATCAGAAAGAGACAATGCACGGCATGATGCGCGGGTCGGGTGAGGCAGGGGAGACCTTGAGCGATAGCGGAAGTGCGAATCAAGGGGGTGGGGGAGAGAGGGA
>NQII01006130.1:16393-35199 GCA_002778355.1 Clitarchus hookeri
CCCGTCAGACGCCCGACCTTGTTAGAAGGCTGCTGAGGCGCCGGCGTCCAGCTGGGGTGCTCCAGCGTAGCGCCAACTGCCGGCGGCCGTGGTGTTGTGCGAGCCTTCAGCGAGCCCCTGTGTCTCACACTGCGAGACGGCCTTCACCTTCGCACGCGTCGTCGCCAAGTAGAGTGGCTTTCAGCGCACGCAACTGTGCAGCACTCTCACTTCATTAGAAACTGGTACAGACACCAGCAAAACTGTCAGGATAGTACGATATGAGATGCATATTAAACGAGAAACATATATTTCGTAACACTGGAAAATGATTTGCTAAATTTTACTTACTAAAAGGTTTACAAAATAAAATACACTATTGTTTGTGAAAACTGCAACACCCAGAAAGAATGGTCTCAATGAATCCAAACTCATGTGTATATAGGTTCGCTTTGATTCCATGCCATAACGTTTAGGCGTTCTGACTGCAGCACGTGGGAGTTTCACACCATACTGAATTCACAAGAACGAGGATCATTTGCAGTTCTGTAATCCTAATCAATTGCCTATTGTAAAGTACCTAATCTGAGGTATAAATTTCATTTAAGTTACTTGTATACTTCTTGGCGTTACATTTTCACTAACGTTGGTTTATTAAGAGTTAGTTTTTAACCCTTTCAGACACATTTAATTTACGGTTTCAGGTGTTTGAAACGAAAATTTTTATGAAGCTATCTTTACTTAAGTCGACACAACACTTGTTTCGTTGTCACAGCCAAAAAGCTGTAGGCTACAGTTACATGAACTAATTATGACTTAGACCAGTAAGATGGTTTGCGAATCATTTACCCACAGGAAAGATTGTTGGTCATTGAGCTTTTCTGTGTGCAATACAGACTTTAAAATAACCTACAAGTGCGTAATGTTCACAACTGGGTCAGAATGGGTTACCCAAAATATGAGCATTCAGAATGCTTTAGAAAGCACTTTTTGGAAAAATACCCCCTTCGTCAAGATATACCCATAATATTTTACAGTGGTTGTGTGTAATACTGATTACTATTAATGTCAGCAAATATTTTTAATTAGTGCTTTAATAGACGTTCATATAAGCTAAAAAAATTAAAATATCCATGGCTCAATGTGATTAATTACTTAAAATACTTGCAAATATAATTTTTACTACTTCATTACATTCAATTCGAGTAATAATTACGAGTATCTAGCTTGAAGGAGGGTTTTTTTTACGTGTTTAGTGAAGCATTAATTATGGAAACACGCTTAAATTTCGATTAACCCTTCCATTCCCACATTAATGTATAGTTTCTAACGTTGCCAATATGAAATATTTTGATGGATTCTGTACGTAAGATGACAAATAACATGTTTAATTTTAATAGCCAATAAGCTGTAAGCTTTGTGTTCGGTGATGAATGATACGAACCAATCATAAGGTTAAGTAGTAGCATGGTTTACGAGTCAGTTACCCACAGCGAAGATCATTGGGCATTGAGACTCGTAATGTACAGCTCTGGTCAAATGTAACCTTCCTGTGCAACATGTAGACCATTGTGTACAACGGGCATGTAAGAGTTTAAAATTGACCCCATTACTTCTATAACACTCTAACTAGTTTACGCTTTCATGATTGGATGATCAAGATTCTGACGCGGCTACTTTGTTTGCAGAACAATTACGAACTTTCTGCCTTATAGTATCAGAACCCTCATTGGCCCATCAAATAGGGTAGTAGCTTCATACATGCACGACAGCCAATAAGGAAAGAAAACTATCGGACATGCGTACAGTACGTTGAATCCTAGAAAACGGTCAACTTTTCCCGCGAGAAACCATCATCTCTACACATAGTATATATATTATTTCGGAGCCTTATGGCATCCTTAAAACGGTTTCTTCAGACTGCGGTATACTAATACACGCTATCCGTACACGAGCGTAACTGTTATAGGTACCTGTAATGGACCTTGCTACATGAAAATTGCTATTCACTTTCCGCCTATAAAATGACAGATTCGCGCGCTGAAACTCCCATAGGTTCACGCAGCACGACGAGAACACTGGATTCCAGTTCAGAGCCTTCCGCATAATGGCGAGGGAGCACTTGATGCGCGTGGCAGTGTCGCCCTTATAACTCCAGAGCTTCTGGGTCTCAAACGCCTAACCTTTTCAGACCTACTTTAATTTAAGTTTCCAGGTGTTACAAACCAACAATTTTATTATCCGTGGTGTAATTCAGTCGACCCAACACCAGTTTCGCTGTCACAACCAATGACCTGTAGGCAGTATGTTCGGCTACAATTATATGAACCAATTATTACCTAGGCCAGCAAGACTTTTGCGAATCATTTACGAACAGGTAAGATCATTGAACACTGAGGTTCGTTGTGTGCAGCACAGACTAAAAATTACCTACACGTGCGAAACTTACGCACATTTGTACACTGGGTCGCAATGGACTAAATATCTCCTGGTGGGCAACCACCTNTTATATGAACCAATTATTACCTAGGCCAGCAAGACTTTTGCGAATCATTTACGCACAGGTAAGATCATTGAACACTGAGGTTCGTTGTGTGCAGCACAAACTAAAAATTACCTACACGTGCGTAACTTACGCACATTTGTACACTGGGTCGCAATGGACTAAATATCTCCTGGTGGGCAACCACCTTAAGTGAGTGAATGAAGAGATTTGGGCGGCTCTTAACATATATGTATTGACAGCCGATGAGGGTTACGTGCGGTGAGTATGGAGCAACGCCGGAATGAAAGGGTGGGGGAAACGGGAGATCCCCGAGAAAACCCACCGACCAGCGGCATTGTCCGGCACGATTCCCACATGCGAAAATCCGGGAGTGTCCTGCCAGGGATTGAACCCGGTTCGCCTTGGTGGGAGGCGAACAGGCTAACCGCTAAGCCACCGTGAAGTCAAAATTAAGAAAAGTAGAAAGTGCCATCTGTAGGTTGGTTTACTTCACGTGTAATTTTATCCGAGAAATTCAGCTTACCGGGACCGCATATCGTTGGATATTTATGGTCAGTATTGTATCCATGGCCATGAGAGTATTCGTGACGGGCGATCTTATTTGTGAACGATACCACACCTCTCGTTTTTAAGTGGCTAGTGGTAACGTATTTGAGCACGCAGCAAGGTTCTTCATTGGTTGCAAATAGTACACCAGACACAAGTACAGTCGCATCAAAATACTACGCGATTGCAACACTTCAGCTAACAAATTAATGCGTAACCGAACGGGTTAAGGACAAACTTAAATCCAAGTTACTATGCATGTGATCAACTTCAGCCATTTGCCAAACATATGTTCTTGCACGCCTCGGAGAGCCCTTGGGCCAATAATATGAGTTCAGCGGTGGAGTGGTCAATCTCTTTTGAGGAGATTCGGCAGATACGTGACTTTGATTACAATGCAGCGACCAATGAAACCGCGAACAATTGTCACATGTTTACAAGGCAGCGGAGTCTATCGTGCAACTGAAAGATAACGCGAATTTAACAGACCTCTACTTATTACCAGTTATCTCACCATTTCGCTATAAAAGACGGCATCAAGCTAGACTCCACAATCCTTTGTGCACTCGAGCATCAGTTAGTTGTTCATTGGCTGATGCTCCAGTTTTACCCGAGACCAGGTGGCGCAGGATTCGGTCCTCTTTTACTTGCGTGATACTTATTGGTTCAAATGTGCCCAGGGCGGGGCTTACAAACTGCAATCCAATTAAAACGAAAGTCAAATGTGAATACGTTTGAAGTTTAGATTGTCCTCAAATGAATTCGCGAAATGTCTGAGACTCCAAATGAATGCGTTTGGATGACACGCGTTTCTTACACTAACAGCAGTGACTGATATTCTCAAACCTTGTTACTAGAGCTGTTTTTATCAGTGACATTTTCACTAAAACCCCGCTCATTTACATTGCGGCTTTCACGCAACATATGCTAATAAATCACATGAATCTGCTTAATTTAGTGTNAAAACCCCGCTCATTTACATTGCGGCTTTCACGCAACATATGCTAATAAATCACATGAATCTGCTTAATTTAGTGTAAATTATTATAAACATTTTGTATACACGTATGTGAAACTAAAACGTTTAAGAAATAATTGCGTTATTACTGTTTCCAGTGCTTAATCTAAATTTCAAGACGCGAAGTTATTTCTAATTAATTTGGATTTGTCGGGCGATAATTCACGGAATGGTAATACAGTATGTCACATAGTTAGTATTTAACATTACATCTAAACACAGTGGCAAAATTGATTTAATATTACAATGAAACGCGGTAAATTATTAGTTATTAAAAAAATACCTATACCGTTTAATAGCACACAGTCTCTTCCGCATAAAATTACTGCAAAATGTTTTTAAAACTATATTTGCAATATGTACTGTAGAATACAGAAAAATAAACTGAAATATTTTCCACGCAAAACCCTTCACAGAAACCCGGCGGTATCGTGTACACTTCTTTAGTTGCAAATATTATAATTTGTTATGTGTTGAAAATATTACGGAAATCATAGAAATAAAAAACAAATAATTTTAAAATTAATTTACAAACACTTTGTTTTATTGTCAGTATCTTAGTTTACTTTATTACCGTTATGTTTAACACTTTTTTAAGATGTAACATGATAAATTATGTATTACAATAATGGAGTAATTACGTTGCATTATNGTTATGTTTAACACTTTTTTAAGATGTAACATGATAAATTATGTATTACAATAATGGAGTAATTACGTTGCATTATATTTTAGAGAGCAAATCATGTTACACTCAAGTTTATGTCCACTTTCAATTAATATACATTATTACAGAAACTTTAGTTTTATAATTTCATAAAGTATGTTAATGGTTTTGTTCGTTAGCGTTTCCTTACTGAGTAATAAAACCAGTCATCTCTGTCTGCAGTTATTGTACTAACAGGCATCTGGCACGAGCTTCCGCTCAGTTAAACGTCCTTGCTGTAATTAAGTTTTTAAAAGAGGAAATTATTTAAGGCGGAAATATTCTGTAATTAAAGCGCCTCTGTTACGACCCGCAGAAAGGCGAGCGTGATATTTACGCTGCCGTAGAGTGCTATAATTTCGGAAGGTCGTGAACCAGTTTGAATTTGGATGTTTGTGAGTGAGCGAGAGTTAGAGAAAGAAGAAACGTGTGTAAGACTGGGATGGAGCGATGAGGACAACATTGCTCACGTTACTTTCAGATTCGGTTGCAAAAAAAAGTAACTTGCCACATTTATTCAAGGTGAAGCTTAAATTTAAGATAATAATAATAATATTAAGAACCGCGCCACTTATCTACAGTCATTTCGTCTAATAAAATTTGTGCGCGTGTTCATTTTCAAATTTACTAGGAATGTAGTCGGTTGCTGTTTCATTTTGAAGAACGAATATATTGCCTGGAGTTTAAACAAGAACTACATACATCAACACTTCCGAGGTGTGGTTCTCTAATAATTTTGGCTATTCGGATTAACTGCGGACGACTTCGTGATTGAGGGGGTCTTCTCTGGACGGTGATTGTATACTTAGCTCTGGCTGCTGTTGGCGCTGGTAGGCTGTCAGTTGGGGATGATCTCAGGTGAATTGGGCGGCCTTTGGAAAAAGGCCCGCGTCTGTAGTCGTCTCCCCGGGACTGCGGTTCGGACTCGTGCTCACGTCTTCTCGCGATTCCTTCACGTAACTCTTCCCTCGGCGCGGTGATAATGAACTGGACCTCACTTCTCTCGTAAAGGGGTTTATATGCACGCCAGCCTCCCTCCTTAAGTGTCGGCATGTGTCTCCATTATTGTAGGGAGGGGGTGAGGTGGTGGCAAGCAGAATAATCCCTTTCAAAACACATGCCCTGGTTCCTGAAGGTTGGGGGGGAAGGTAGCACTTTGCTCCTAGCTTGCTCTGTCAGCTGTTTCTTCCGTGGTGCGTGTTTTCTGAATTTAGGTGAACTGCGTTTCTATATCTCGTGAAACCTCTGCGATCAACAGATCTCACGGGCTTGCTAGAGGCGAAGGGGGGTGGGAGGGTGGTAGGGAAGGCCTAAGCCGCAGGACACATGTAACTGCGATCCGCCACCTGCCTCGGGGCACGTGTCAACTGGTAGGCGCTCGCGAAGGGGGTAAGCGATGCTTCTACTCAAAAGGCGTTACACGACAACTAGTTATGTCGTTTGCACGACTTCTGGCCACAACAGTCAAAGTAGACGGACCATATGTAAACACTTATGTATCAAGTTCACAGATACATGTCATAAAAATAATGGTCAACCACAGAAAATCTTAGGACGATGGCTGTCACCTTAGCAACTCTTGATCATAAAGAAGCGAGTTAACCTTGGCACATACGTGAAAGGCATCATTGCCGTTTTACCATTCTCATTTTATCTCTCGCTTTCTTTCCTCAAGCTTGGGTTACATGCTTCCAGCAGCTGGTGCGAAATGAGCTAATAGAAGGGGTCAGACATGAAGGGTACAAGCACAGGACATGGTAGTATGTATACAGAACACACAAACATATTATATTACAATAAGCATGCATTTCTGGGTACTAACACTTGCACGATGCACTTGGTACGGTTTTGGACCACCCATGGCAAGGGGACAGGTGGTGATGCCATAGGTAGAGACCTGAAGAATTTCCGGATTCATTTTGGGACAAGCTAGAATACAAAACATGTGTGTTTATGTAACTTTAGCAATTGGTCCACTCGGTATTCGACACCAGATGGAGAAGGCTGGCCCAATCGTCGCCTTCCACTGTGTCAGCAGACAACCAATTTGCTGTTGATATAGGCATATTTGTACATACGACGTAAGAGTCTAGCCTACAGGTCATTGAACTCGCGAATTTTTCAGGTCTCTAACCATAGGGCATAGAGGCATACATGATGTTCTCCTGAGGAAGATCCTGCCACAGATGGCACAACTGACCATCCAAATCTGCTGTAGTTGCTGCTGGCCGAAGTTGCCATACAATCTGGTCACAAACATTCTCGATGGGTGAGAGGTTTGGGGGCGTTGCTGGCCAATAAAGCATGTTGACTGCACGAAGGCCAGTCAGAGATACCCGTGCTGTGTCAGGCCGGCCATAATCTTGCTGGAAAATAGGATTGTCAAGATGCACCAAGAATGGGACTGCACATGGTTGCAGAATTTCCGGGACTTCAGGGTTCCTTCTACTACCGCCAGTGGGAATAGTAGGAAATGGCTTCCCACACCATAGCACCTCTCGTTGCGGCAGTGTGTGTTCTTTCTACAATAAAGCGATAATTACAGCATTGGCCAGGGTGTATTCAGACTCGAATTCGGCGGTTGTTTGTATCCAGACAGGAATGCGATTTATCGCTGAACACCACTCGTCGCCACTCTGCAATCTGCCATGCTGCCCATTCTCTACATAAGGTCACACGTGCTCGACGATGCTCAGGTAATAATGGTAGACTCGTAAGGGATGCCGCGATGACTGATCTCACTATTCTATCGGCCAATATATGGTACTATAGTCGCGCTGGCCTAAGAACAGACTTGGTGCAGCCTAC
Source organism: Clitarchus hookeri (assembly GCA_002778355.1). Taxonomy (NCBI): domain Eukaryota; kingdom Metazoa; phylum Arthropoda; class Insecta; order Phasmatodea; family Phasmatidae; genus Clitarchus; species Clitarchus hookeri. The sequence goes on from NQII01006130.1 coordinate 23,957, forward strand.
CCAAGTGAAAGAGAGAGAGAGAGAGAGACAGAGAGAGAGCAACTTGCAAAGCACTAACAGCAGGTAGCTGGCAGGCAGACGAATCTGCATGCACTTCATCCCACACCTGCCGTACCACTATCGTACAATGGTATCCTTTCATGGGGAAAAGTGGCCCTACTTTGGCAGAACTTCAAAGTCCTAAGTTACAGCGACGCCATTATAGTGGGCACAGGCGTATCCCCAGCTGCTGTGACATCTTCCTAGACGGTGCGCAGCGACGCACCTGTCGCATAATGAAACGATCCTCTCTGCTGGTGGTTCGCCGGGGTCTGCCCGAGCATTCTAGATGTGTATGCACCCCCTTGTCACCACTGCGTCCAACAACGACTAACAGTTCAAGTGGCTAGCAATGAGTCGAAACATCCAACCTGCCTCTCGGAGGATGACGATGCGGCTCTCTCAAACTAATTCAGTTGGACAAAGGCTTGTCGAATGCACCGTTGAGGCATACTGAGTTTTTACTGTGGCTCACACTGCTACTAAGGCCTTATTTGGTGTCTTGCAGCTATGCATGATACAGGGACATGTACGTCCGGTAGTGACACATCCATGCAAGCAAATGGAACATATGTCGGACTATGACGATACTGTGTGTCAACCTTCGTTGTACTCACGCAATTCGTTCACGGTGATCAATTTTGTTTGCAGATGTGTGTATGTACAGTTCCGAAAAAAAGTTATCCTTGCTCCTCCTAATATCATTTAGGAACTCTATTATTCCACATTAAAATTGAGGCCAAGCCACACTCCAGTCCTCTACACNCATTTAGGAACTCTATTATTCCACATTAAAATTGAGGCCAAGCCACACTCCAGTCCTCTACACATTTGAACGGAGGTCACTTGTTCATTGGCTGCCTCCACAGGTAGAAGTCGTTTTCCTGTTCCACCAGGCCACACGGAAAGAATCCACCAGAGTGACAAAAGTTTTTGCTGGCTGNCACGGTGATCAATTTTGTTTGCAGATGTGTGTATGTACAGTTCCGAAAAAAAGTTATCCTTGCTCCTCCTAATATAATTTAGGAACTCTATTATTCCACATTAAAATTGAGGCCAAGCCACACTCCAGTCCTCTACACATTTGAACGGAGGTCACTTGTTCATTGGCTGCCTCCATAGGTAGAAGTCGTTTTCCTGTTCCACCAGGCCACACGGAAAGAATCCACCAGAGTGACAAAAGTTTTTGCTGGCTGNAGGTAGAAGTCGTTTTCCTGTTCCACCAGGCCACACGGAAAGAATCCACCAGAGTGACAAAAGTTTTTGCTGGCTGCAAGTTCTGCTGGGAGTATTGGGGTTCAATGCCACGCGCGATACCAACATATAATTTGTATGCCTTCTATCTTGGTACCGAATTATAAAGCTCTTTTATAAGGTCTGTAATTATGTATTATTCTGCGACTGGTGGGTGTAAATGATTGAGAAGAATTGCTGTTACGAAGGCGCTGCGTGATGTACCAGGTGAGCATTGGAACTAGTCTGTTTAATAAAAGAAATGNGAAGAATTGCTGTTACGAAGGCGCTGCGTGATGTACCAGGTGAGCATTGGAACTAGTCTGTTTAATAAAAGAAATATAAAGCGTGCAAATAAGAATCGGAGCACACAGTAGACTTCAATACTATATACACACCTCGACTGTTGTACCTCCATTGGCTGCTGGTGCCGTGTCCGTCTTTGACCAAGCCACTCAGGACTAAGTAACTCCGACACTGAACCTTCATGATTTGTGCGTAAATGGTTAACACGGACCAGCACATTTTTTAGCCAATTAAAGAAGTTGGACGACCCTACAGTGCTGTGGACTGTATCTTGCCTCAAAATATTTTCGCGAAATATCACTGCCCCTAAACATTGACCGTTGAAAAGTTTTTTATGTTTAATGGTGTCCATAACCTTTTATTGGCCACAGAGTAGATAAGTGCAGAGAGACGAAAAAGCGTATGGGATCCTTTGATGTGGACGTATCCATTCATTGATAATGGGCCTTGTGTCTGATTGGCTGCTGCGTGTTGCTAGGGGCTCCCTATTGGCTGGGCTGCCGGCCGCTGAGTATTTTACCAGTTGCTAATTGGTGATCAGAGCTCCGGCATGTTTCTGGTCAGTGACGCCATTTTGCTGGTGTGTGCAGCTGGAGTTGGCGGGATAAGAGGATGTTTCACCTCTGCATTGTAACTATTCTGTGGTATAGGCTTGGGAGTTGGGGCGAGATACGCCGCGAGTCGCAGATGGACGTACCACGGCACTCTGACACAAGTGCCATAAAGAGACGGAACTGCTGTAATGGGCTATCATTTATTCAGCAAGCCCTGGGCTCTCGCTGTTCATAGAGAGCGCCATCTCTCTGACCACAACCGCGCAGGGACGAGTTGCTAAATGTACGCGCGTTGCAACAAACACTGCCATCGCAGAACACTTGAGTGTGCAGACGAGAAACAGCGCTTGTATCACGGACTCCAGTCGCACACGTCAGCAAAAATGCGTCACTGACCATCGACATGTCGGGACGCCGTTGGTTTGTTTCCTAAACCACCCTATTGCTAAATATTAGGCGTACACCTAGATAATGACGGGAACTTATTGCGTCTCGGCACGAGGCCACATACCCATAAGAGGAAGGGAAGTCGTCCAAAGGAGGCGTACATCGCGGCAGAGAGGGATTGGGCAGCCATGCCCACCATCTAGGGCCATAAGATATACCTCTACATATATATGAGGCTATAGCTAAGAAGGGGGAGAGAAAGAACCTGCATATACATCGTAAAAACCCCTCCCGACAGGAAATAAGTGCAAAATTTGTTCATGAATTACTGCAATACTACAGGAATTAGAGGGCGTGGATAATCATGCTCATTAATGAGAAATGTGAAGTGCTAGAAGAAAGGGGGTGGGGCTTGTGGCCACAGGCTTCCTTGAGATTGCACTGTTGTTAATATTCCTGCTCTGGCGAACCAGCACAACGATATTGACAGCAGCTTCTCGTTGAGTGCGTCGGAAAACTTGACTGCTCAGTCATAACACATACTCCATCTTCGCTCTTCCGCGCTGTCAGCAGGATTTCCACGCCGTGGGTGAAGGCGGGGAGTCCTGACAGGGAGCCACCCACTCGCCATCCTCGAAAATAGTCCGTTGGTCCCGGGTGAACTCAAAGCAAAGCTCGTCGGAACAACCAAAACATGCCAGTGATGGTGGCTAGTCGCTGTCCCAGGATGAAGGCTGATGTCAGGGATGCTTCAAAGGTCCTATGCATTCCAATCCATTTCTAACGCATCCGCAGTCGGCAGCTCGCAGAGTCCCGCAGTGAGGTTCGCTACACTTCGCCCATGGCCTCTCGAGATCCCCTGCTTGATGCACGATGCGCTTCGCCATTTCCTAATGAGCCACGCAGGTTCCCGACGTCCACGACGACGGCGCTTTCGCACCGGCCAGTTGGTCCACGGGCTGGTATTGGAGTATTCCCGGCCACCCCAGAGCCTGGGTATCCTCCATCCACCACATGGGGACGCGACGAGTTGCGGAGTAGTCGCCGCATCCAAGCTGTCATAGTCCCTCCGTACTCGCGGAAGTCCTCCCTTCGCTGGTCCCAAGGGGAGGGCAGATTCCAGCGAGAGAGCAGCCTCGAGCACGATGTTCATCCCACGACAGCTCGGCTCGTTAAACACCGTTTGCCAATCAGCTCCTGATAACTTACTTCTCAGCCAGCAGCTCAGCCAATATGACATGTTTTCCGGAACATGTCCGGCTCTCCGCACCTCCTCCCCTCTTGTGCGAGATCCACCAAGGTATCACAGGAGACAACTTTCAGAGACTAATTTCTTATGGACAGTCCGGTATTACTACCTCGAGTCTCTAGGAAAACATGCCTCTCCACTTGATTGTCACTACAGTCAAGCTTCATAGGTATCTTAACAACTTCCACTCTAACATGGAAGACTGTTGACCTTACAGTGGTAACGAAGTAGCCAATGAGACAAAAGGCATGTGCCCATACCTCGTGCAGCCAATCGGAGAATAAGTACGCCCACGTTAGGAACCGCCACGTTATTTCGTCCCCGTGTACTTATCTACTCTGTAGCAGAGAGTCATACCGATAACAGTACGCGTCTAAAACGATATATTTATTCGTGACTGAACGAATTGCTATCTTTAATAGCGTAGTACTAGAAATTTCTCAAAGCACTTGGTTATCTCACTCCGAGCCAGTGTCAACAACTGTGCCCATTACGCACGTGTAGGTAATTTTTTGGTCTCTACTGCTCATCGCAAAGCACAATTGCCAGTGATCTTACCTGTAGGTAAATGATTCGCGAACCATCTTACTATGGTTTAGGTCATTGGTTCATATAACTGTAGCCGAACCAATAGTCTACAGCTCATTGGCTGTGACAACGAAACAAGTGCTGTGACAATGTAAGTACAGCACGTATGATAAAAGTTTTTGTATCCAACACCTGAAACAGTAAATTAAAATGGGTGTAGAAAGAGTCAAATTGCCTGATTGGGCAATATAACAATTGAAAAAATTTAGACAAAACTCGCCTAATTGAACTGGTTCGTTTGTGTGTTTATACATGCATACATTTTTTCTGAAATATTAAATTTGTATGATTACTTTACATATCAATTTCACGGTAATATAACGAAGAAAATTTTATTTTGTTTTTATTCACGCCATGCCTTATATAGATCCACCTGCGTTTATGAACGCTTTAGAAATGACGGACCATGGTAACACTATAAAGAATGAGTTCACTTCAAATGAGTTAAACTATGTAAATCGTCACTGACTTCAAACTTGTATCGCAGTCCGTTCTTGAAGCAAACTGGCTGTGTGATTACATTACAACTATCTTTTCGTCTGTCTTGTGCTCCCACTGTCTACCACGAAGTACATGAACAATCGTAGACCTAAAATGTTTCTGCATTCGTTGAAATATATATATATATATATATATATATATAAAACAATTGGAAACCGATATACGTTGTACTATTATTAGAAGTAATGTTGGAGGTACAAGGATTGAAAAAATAAACTCAACAACTCTAAGTGTTAGAACAGATACGAAACGTATTTTTGAGGTTACGATTTCCGTTTGTTAGCATTCAGTCACTTAGGTGTAAGGCCCCGTACACAATCGAAATGGCGTACATAACTTGCACAACATTAAGAAGTAAATACCAGTGTTGGAACTTGAAACGTCTTCAACTAGTATTTGGCGTGACTTAAGTGGCGTAACTTGCTTGCCTTGGCATTAAGATGGTCATCTCTGAGTATTTTACGCCACGTTTATAACGCCGGCCAATGAGAATGTGAAACGTTATTAAAACTTATGTAATCAATTTACATTACCAACTTATAAGGACAAAAATTCGAACCCGAGCAGAAATGATATCGAATTTTGATTGGATATCCATTGCATACAAATAAATTGTTTAATCACCAGAGGACGGGAGTAGATCACAGCTTCCAAATGTCATGACTTTTTGCTGTTCGTCTTGTTACTGTATATTTAGCCATCTCCGATGTATTTTATCAACTTGTGTTGTCCTTGGTGTTTAGTGTTGTTGGTTGTCTGACTGGATCACTATATTTTTTTGTTCAATTTATAACTTGGTGAAGTTTTTGCTTTTTGTTTTTGCTATGTAAATGTTTCTGATGTTGTCTTGCAACATTTATGCTTTCTTTTTTGTGGTTTTGTATAGTTTTTTGTCAGCCTAGAAAATTAAAATTTTTTAATTATTTTTAATATGTATATTTATTTTGACTAACAGCAGTTTGTGTTTCGCTTGTGGTTTTGCTGTTTTTGTATGGTCATAGTTATGCTGTCCTCACTGTTTCTGTGTCGCTCGTCATCTAACTGGATCGTTGTCATTTGTTCCATATATGTACTTATTTATATTATCACATTTTCATTGAATTTTATTTTCTCATCCATATATTGAGTTCTTCGTAGTATTGTTACTTTTTTCGTAGTCGTTGTAGGCAATAGAGATCCATTGATAATTTTAATTCATTTTCGCCTTGCCATTGCCAGTTAATTTTGGAAACAACATAAATGATTTCCTATTCGTCTTCTCGATTCACATTGTTCAGACAAGAGTTTTTTTTCTCTTACGTCAACGCCGATTGTGGGCGAACGATTTCGCTTCTTATGCTGTGTAAGTTACGTTATTTAAGCTAGGTTAGTTGTGGGGATGCCACGGGAACATGAACACTACGCTAAGCGTTGAATCGAACGTGCTTAAATACTGCTGCAGTAGCATATTCGCAAGTGCAACTTGCAATGTAACCGCGCCTCAAACATTTCTGTAAGGCGAGTATGCAGGCTGCGAATTTCAGAAGTGCCATAATAACGCGTGTGGATACTCGTGCATTTTTGCTTTGGCAGTTGGCTGCGAGATCGGTATCCTGAGAACGCCAGGCAGCGGCGGTTAGGACCTTTGTTCTCTGTTCGACCGTTGTGTTTGTTACAGAAGCGCTGGACCAGTCTGGCGTGCCTCGATTCCTAGCTCATCCCCTGACTCGTCAAACAAACCGCGCAGTGATGCGTGGGGTCGCAGTGTCAATTGAGGACTTCTGAAAGTATAATCGCACAGTGGGGTAACGTGTGGATACGAGATNGTGTCAATTGAGCACTTCTGAACGTAGAATCGCACAGTGGGGTAACGTGTGGATACGAGATAGCTTGCTGGTTCCTTTGATTTCGCCGCGTCCATTCACCGGGGACGGGGAAATTTCGCGGTTTTAAACGACCTGTAGGCTACAGAAAGGAACGCCTTTTTTTCGCGGAAAGATCCCACGACAAGTTGTACTGTGAAACACGTTAGTTTGGAACAAATATCGCGGATGGATTATCTTAACCCGTACGTGTCATAAGTAAAGACCTGAAAAATCCGCGAGTTAGATGACCTGCATGCTATACGGCACAGTCGTATGGACAAATATGCAGATATCACCTGCACATTGGTTGTCTGCTGTGACAGTGGAAGGCAACGATTGGGCCAGCGTTCTCCAGGAGGCGTCAACCACCGTGTGGACCAATGGTTGAAATTATATGAACGCACATGTTTTGCATTCTAGCTTGTCCCGAAATGAATCAGCGAATTTTTCAGGACTCTAGTCGTAAGTGTCTGCCAGCCAATCACGAACGTTCAGTAAGGTCAGCGAAACTTAATTCTGATTGGCCTAGTCGAGTAGCAGATGTCTTTTTACACAGACATGCAGCCAACAGTCGAAGAAAATTTGCAAGCTTACGGGTAGGAAGTTGAAGTCTAGCTTAAGCATAAATAGTTTCGCGTAAAACAGCTGGTCCTAGCTATACTCCACGGTCCTGTGTATTTTCGACCCTCGGCGTTCTGTTCATTGGCTGCTGCCCCAGTGTGTAGAGAGTTTTACCTCAAACCACGTGGTACGGGATTCGGTGTTTGTTTACTTGCAGGTGTTTTTATTGGATCAGAGTTCACCAGGTCACGTCTGATTAATAGGGACAGATGTTTTTCGCGAAAATATTTAAAGACCAGTTGTACTACAAAGCACTTCTTTCTATGCACTTTTATGGTTGGATGATTTTAAATGACACTTGCCTCAAGTGTTTGTCCACAACTCACGGACGTTAAACATCGGAGTACTTTATTACGATTGGCCCAGACAAATAAGAACACGTCTTCTCACGTAGACAGGCGGCCAATAACTAGAGACCCCGAGAAATTCGCGAGTTCAATGACCTGCATGCTTGACTCTAGAGTTTTATGTACAAATATGCCGATATCAACTCCACATTGGTTGTTTGCTGTCACAGTGGAAGGTGACAATAGGACACCGTTCCCAAGCAGGTGTTAATCACAGTGTGGACCAATGTCTAAAGTTATATAAACGAACGTGTTTTGAATTCTAGCTTGTCCCAAAATGATCTCGCGAATTTCTCGGGTCTCTACCAATCACCAAAGGAATTTTGTGGTTGGGGACGTAGGATATTGAATTCTAGCATGGCCATAAATATTTTCGCGAAATACACCTGCCCTTACTAATAAAACGCAATCCAATTGCCAAAACAACACAAATGTACACGTGTTTGAAGTTTAGCTTGTCCTAAAATGAATTCGCGAAATTTTCCAGTCGCAACCATTCTCCGACTGGTTGCGCAGGTGTCTGGGAACGGACCTTGTTTCGGATTTGCTACCACGTGCTGCGGAAAGTTTTCTATTGGTTAGGCTGCCGGCTGGCTGGTAAGTTACCAGGCGCTGATTGGCGAACGGCGTTCCGACATGTTGCTGGCCAGTGACGCCATTTTGCTGGCGCGTGCGGCTGGAGTTCGCTGTATAGGCGTCTTGTTTCTTCTCTCTCTACTTTCGTACTGGATGCCACGGGCGTGTGTGTGTGTGTGCGTGCTTTATGGGTCGTGTATCGGAAGTGGGGTGCATGGCGAGGGAAGGGGGTTGAAGTAGTTAGATGCGGGAAGGGGGTAACGAATGTACCGTGTATGACATGAAACTGTTTGCGTCGTGTCTGGTATTTACTGTAATAGCGAGGCCGATTGGTGTCTATTATAAGGATCGTATGTACACTGCGTTCATTATCGTTGTTTCAGCCAGTGTGGGAATCAATTTCGAAAAGGAAGGGGATTCCAGGAAAGCCCCTCTTTCTCTCTGGTTCATGTAAGTAAAATTATTTCTGCAAAGGAAAATTATTGCCTCCCTGAAGAGTAATAAGACATGATGATTGATGAAGCGGATCTTTCCCACGTACAACTTATAACAACGAATTTTGATACCTCCTTCAATTAGGAAGTGCCGGCGGGAAAACATACGAGGTCACAGAAGACTGAGGAATACTGTAGTGATCTTCAAAACTTACGAGGCCGCGGTGGTGCAGTGGTTAGACTACTCACCTCTCACTAAGACGAGCTGGGTGCGATTCCCGACGGGAGTCGCTCCCAAATTTTTGCACGTGGGAATCGTGCCGGACGATACCGCTGGTCAGCGGATTTTCTCGGGGATTTCCCGTTTCCCTAGTCCTTGCATTCCGACAAAGCTCCATGGTGACTTCGCTTCACCGCCATCGGCTCTCAAGACCTCGCTATTAAGAACCGCCCAAATCTGCTCACTCACTCACTCACTCACTCACTCACTCACTCACTCACTCACTCACTCACTCACTCACTCACTCACTCACTCACTCACTCACTCACTCACTCACTCACTCACTCACTCACTCACTCACTCACTCACTCACTCACTCACTCACTCACTCACTCACTCACTCACTCACTCACTCACTCACTCACTCACTCACTCACTCACTCACTCACTCACTCACTCACTCACTCACTCACTCACTCACTCACTCACTCACTCACTCACTCACTCACTCACTCACTCACTCACTCACTCACTCACTCACTCACTCACTCACTCACTCACTCACTCACTCACTCACTCACTCACTCACTCACTCACTCACTCACTCACTCACTCACTCACTCACTCACTCACTCACTCACTCACTCACTCACTCACTCACTCACTCACTCACTCACTCACTCACTCACTCACTCACTCACTCACTCACTCACTCACTCACTCACTCACTCACTCACTCACTCACTCACTCACTCACTCACTCACTCACTCACTCACTCACTCACTCACTCACTCACTCACTCACTCACTCACTCACTCACTCACTCACTCACTCACTCACTCACTCACTCACTCACTCACTCACTCACTCACTCACTCACTCACTCACTCACTCACTCACTCACTCACTCACTCACTCACTCACTCACTCACTCACTCACTCACTCACTCACTCACTCACTCACTCACTCACTCACTCACTCACTCACTCACTCACTCACTCACTCACTCACTCACTCACTCACTCACTCACTCACTCACTCACTCACTCACTCACTCACTCACTCACTCACTCACTCACTCACTCACTCACTCACTCACTCACTCACTCACTCACTCACTCACTCACTCACTCACTCACTCACTCACTCACTCACTCACTCACTCACTCACTCACTCACTCACTCACTCACTCACTCACTCACTCACTCACTCACTCACTCACTCACTCACTCACTCACTCACTCACTCACTCACTCACTCACTCACTCACTCACTCACTCACTCACTCACTCACTCACTCACTCACTCACTCACTCACTCACTCACTCACTCACTCACTCACTCACTCACTCACTCACTCACTCACTCACTCACTCACTCACATATTGTAGACATATAACACTGCAATTTGTTTATAACCGTTAAGCTGGTACATATTTCCGCCATCGGATATTATACATTTTGCTGAAAAACGCGACTCTCCAAAATTTTTTTGTCTGCTACAATTGGCTTCGTATCTGTGTGAAAATAATTGTTCTACTCGATTGCGCCAATCAAACTGAAGTCACTACGACACTGAACGTCTTTGAATGGCTGGCAGACATACTAGTGTCGTGATAGTTGGCATCCTCGAACTACGAAACTGGTTACAAACTAGCGTGTTTAGCAATAACACTAGTCCGGGAATTGTTTTTAGCGAAAAACGGATGACCATAACCATGCTATATTAACGTTGTTTTCAATATGGGTAATTTTCTAGTTTGAAAAAATGGAGCTTTACGTTGCTCTTAGTCAAATGTGAACACAATGCTGCGCGATCCGTAACCTGAAATTAACAACAACGTAAAGTTAAGGCAACGAGCTCTATGCTAAGTTCAATGTGCATCCGCCTGTATAGCCTTGAACCTCGCCCCAGTTTATTAACGTTCCAAACTCAATTCAAACACATTCGGTGAAGATCAATACCCGAGCACAGAGCGACTATTTTCGTTGGGAAACTGCAAAGAAATGCTCTAGTGACGAAGGATGCCGGCCAGCGGGCCGTTTGTTTGCGATACTCACGTTACAGGTGAAAGTGATGAATGGGACATTCTAAAGTCATTCTACGTTAACACAGCCTAATACGCTAGAGAATAATACCGGAAAGATCTAAATGAACATTACACAGGTGGGAGTGGAAAATATTACACCGAAATTTATTTTGTAAATGACTGAGAATTATCCAGTACAGTTATTATCCCTTGTACAAATACAATAATATCCTTCGTACAATTAAGTTACTTGCTGACCAAACTTCCAAAGAAACATCGATTTAGTCCATTCACGAATACTTCCAACTTTT
>NQII01006130.1:35804-65314 GCA_002778355.1 Clitarchus hookeri
TTGTGCAGCATTCATTCTATGCCTATGAAGAAGATCGCTGGGTTGACGCCTGCTAGAGCTAATAAAAATTGCAATATAGCTAAAATTTCTGTGTGCAAAGACATTTCTTACTCGACAGGGCCAATTGGAATTAATTTACGCTGACACTGAACGTCCGCGATTGGCTGGCAGACACTTATGACTAGGGCTAGTGACTTTTCGCGTAAAAATCGGAGCACACAGTAGACTTCAATACTCTATACACACCTCAGCTGTTGTTATACCTCCATTGGCTGCTGGTGCCGTGTCCGTCTTTGACCAAGCCACTCAGGACTAAGTAACTCCGACACTGAACCTTCGTGATTCGTGCGCAAACTGTTAACACGGGCCAGAACATTTTTTAGCCAATCAAAGAAGCTGGACGACCCTACAGTGCTTTGGACTGTATCTTGTCTCGAAATCTTTTCGCGAAATATCACTGCCCCTACTTATGACACATGCGTAGAGAGAGACCTGGAAAATTCGCGAGTTCAATGACCTGTAGGCTATACTCCATTGTCGTATGTAAAATCATGCAAATTTCACTGTTCATTTGTTGATTGTTGTATTAGCGGAAGACGGTGATTCGGTTTACATTTAATTGTGTGCTTTTTATTGGCTCAGAGTTGTCCAGGAGGTGTAAACTAACGGATGGGTCAATACAATAAGCAATACAAACGTACGAGGTTTTGAATTCTAGCTTGTCCCGAAATGAAACCGCGATTTTTTTCGGGTCTCTACACATGCGGGTTAAAACAATCCAACCGCGATATTAATTCTGAACTAACGTGTTTTGAAGTACAACTAGTTATGGAGTCTTTTCGCAGAAATCAGTTTGCCCTACCCATGTATAAAATACATTAACCTGCATATCAGCTACACTTACCTTTGTACTAGCGCACTTCGTTACGCCCCTCCAAGACTTGTGAAGGCGTGACTATGCGCGGGGAACGCCCAGTCACACAGTAAATAATTACACATGGACAAAATGGCGCAGCGGTTAATTTGATGTGGACGTGCCCATTCTCTCATTGGCTGCGTGACGCTCTGGGAACTGACCTTTGTTTTGGCCTGATTGGTTACCGCGTGCTGCAGAAGGTTCCGTATTGGCTGTGCTGCCAGTTTGCGAGCAAGTTGCCAGGAGCTGATTGGCGAAGGGCGTCGCGACGTGTTGCTGGTCAACGACGTCATTTCTCTGGCGTATGCGGCTAAAGTTCACGGAATAAGCGGCTGTTTCACTTCTGTTTGCTGACGTGCTCTATGTGAATACGAACGCTCATACAAAAACTTGCCCGGAAAACGTTTTTGCATAACAGTCAAGCCACATAGCTGAGAAGGATTAGTGCAGGCAGAGGCATTATTAGCCAATGAGCAGCAGTGGCACTTGTTGTGTGTGTGCGTTCTGCTAACAGTTAAGAGAATTTTTACCTCTCAGGCTTCCAAAAAGGCGTTTTAGTTGGAGAGCATCTCGTGGAGTCTGAAGTGGCAATAAAAGCCTAAATTATGGATGTTATAAGGAGAACTATGCCATCTGTTATGACAGCTAAAACAATACATCGCGAGGCACTAAGATTACGCGGACTTAGAATTTTAGTAATAGAAATACAGAAGTGTGTTAAATGTCGAAGAAGAATGTGGGAAGCTCAGTAAAACGTCTCGAGTAAGTTCAGAGAAGACATTTGTCTTCACGACTTCGTATCATCAAAAACTATGCAACTGGAACTGTATGTTGCGAAATTCTTATTAGAGAGATATCTAAAAAGAAACATGTTTGGCAACACCGTAGGATGGTTTGAACCGACGACAGTGATGCCAAGAACGCAGAGATCAGACGCAACAGCAACTGGGATACGTCATCCGATCTGACGGGTCCGTATTAGTTTGTCTCGGACCACCAAAGCGCCCGCATAACTCTACCATTTTGAGTGCCTTCTTCAGGTTGTTAATTACGGAAAAAAAGGGTCTGATAGTCTAAGGGGCGATAATTTGACGTTGCCTCGGACAACCTCCAGGTATACAGCGGAAGATAACAGGACAATATATCAGTATTTTGGGCGCTCCTATTCATACTATGCTACAAACCGTATTTCCTGCGAAAGGCCTGGAGTAACTTTCGCACTGATTTCTGTTATAACCTATACAAAAATTCTTCCAGTACACAACTTAAAAATTTTTGCTTATATTATAGGCTTACATATACGCTCAACAACATGGTTTACTGATTTGAAATCAGTTTGGTTTTTAGTAACACTGGTTTATTAATTTTCGCTATTGGTCAGAGTAAAAAGATCAAAATTGTATCTATAACGCGAGATTTTTTGTTATTGCCTGAGTATAGTGACGCAAATAAAAAACTTGTTTTATGTATAAAATTTCCGGCAATGAAATGGTTATTCACGTCATTAATAAATATTTCTAAAATTCCGTGTATTTATTTTTATTGCGATTAATTGCTTAATCCAGTTGAACACTCCAGAGTAATATTTATCGATGGCTTCATGCCTACATTTTGCTAGTGACCCGAGGTGTGCGTGCTTCGCCGTTTCTNTGCCTACATTTTGCTAGTGACCCGAGGTGTGCGTGCTTCGCCGTTTCTATATTCTTTTCATAGTGCCAATTTTAGGTTATGCCAACAGCTTTCACAGAAAATGGTATGACAGCTATTTTTCTTCCATTCATAGTTCTGCTAAGTCGATACAAGCTTCAGTAATTTATTTATATTTTGGCTGCCCACGAAGCTGTGTAGATATAAGCTCTGTATTCCGTCTGGAAGTCACGNTTCAGTAATTTATTTATATTTTGGCTGCCCACGAAGCTGTGTAGATATAAGCTCTGTATTCCGTCTGGAAGTCACGTCTGGAAATGTTCACCATTCTTTACTGCATAATGAAACAGACTCAAGGAAACAAAAGGAAAGGAGAGGTAGGTTCTTGAAGTCACGTGATTAGATAACCCCCCTTTTTGCTTATTGCTTCTCTGCCATTGTCTTTGAAGTCCTTTCTCTTTCTCGTGTTCAGCAGCCTCTGGCCCGGTTTGCTCCGGTCTTTCTCTTCGACGCCTTCTCCTCGTGTCCCTCGTCCTTTTAACGCGCTCTCTTGCCAAGTCCTCCCCTAGCTCTTTATTTTCTTCATCCCCATTGTCTCTCACCTGATCCCTCTTTCTGTTCGTCGCGCGCGGCGTCGCGGACTTTCGCCCTCAGAAGTGACGCCGCTCCTTTGTGCGCGGCCCGGCCGCCGCCTGGCTCGTGTTTGATTTGAAACTCCAGTTGAGCTGATCTCAAGGCGGCGAACTTGTGGCCCCTGGAAAGCTGCTCCAGCCTCCCTCCAGCATCTCTGCACTCTCCGTCCACACAGACTCCATCTGCCTCTCTCTGTCTGATGGCCTCCCCCCACAGTCGCCACCACAATCTCCGCGAACAATGGCGCATTGTGGGAGGGCCAACACCCGGAAGGCGGCGCCATCTTGCTCGGGTAATGTGGTGCCCAGTGTTCTCGTGAAATGAATTTTTCGACGTCCTCGCTTTTCATCCTCCCCTCGACCTATCACTATCCAACCCTCTCCCGTCCCTGAACCAACCTCTCCCCCCCGTGGCCAAGCAGCCGCACCCCTATTGCAACACTGGTGTTCAGCAGACAAGACTTACATATCTAGTTAAGGACTGGACAATTTCGCTAATTCATCTTAGGACAAACTAGACTTCAAACACATGTACATTTATGTAATGTTTGCGATTGGGCCACTGTTTATCATACTCGCCCAGGTGAGTTATGAGCCAATAACAAACCATCAAGGAAAAAAAAAGCACCTAATCCCGTGCCACCTAGTCTGAGGTAAAACTGGCTACCCACTCGGGCAGCAGCCAATCAACAAAAAGCTGAGGCTCGAAAACATATAGGCTTGTGAGAGTCTAGCACACAGGTCCTTAAAAATGCGAAAATTTCCTATCCCTATATACAATGAGATCGCGGTATCTTCATACTTTTGAATCAAGCCTTTGAAAAATCACCCCATTGGTTGACTCCTAAATATGACGGGCATCACAAGNTTTTGAATCAAGCCTTTGAAAAATCACCCCATTGGTTGACTCCTAAATATGACGGGCATCACAAGCGCTTCATACTGTTCTTAACATAAAAGTAAGTATCTTAATTTTTGATTCAATTAAAATTTTATTTTCATATTTCATCTATAAAATATAATTGATCATTTACAACTAGGGCAACCTGTTTTTTCGCGCAAACATTACCACGAATGCTACACTCCAATATCCTATGGCAAACGTGCAGTTTTCCTTTAGTTTTTGGGTCACGTGTCTATGTCGGGAGACAGTTCGTTACCTGACTACGCCAATCATAAATATATAACTCCGGCAATGAGTGTCCGTGATTTGTGGGCAGACATCTAAGACGCGTGACGATTAAAAGCATCCAATCACGGAAGTGGATCATAGCCCTAAGTGTTTTGGAGTACAAGTAGCCGTGATATATTGTATAAGTAGGGGCAGTGATATTTCACGAAAAGATTTTGAGACAAGATACAGTCCAAAGTACTGTAGGATCGTCCAGCTTCTTCTATTGGCTAAAAAAATGTTCTGGCCCGTGTTAACCGTTTGAGCACGAATCACGAAGGTTCAGTGTGGGAGTTACATAGTCCTGAGTGGCTTGGTCAAAGACGGACACGGAACCAGCAGCCAATGGAGGTATAACAACAGCTGAGGTGTGTATGTAGTATTGAAGTCTACTGTGTGCTCAGATTTTTACGCGAAAAGTCACTGGCCCTATGTATAACTGATATGTAGGGCTGCCTGTTGTTTCGCGAAAAGATTTACGCTCTTGGCTACACTTCAGTATTCTACGTGCACACTTGCAGTCTTCATTTGACTGTTTGTCGCTTCTCTGTGTGCGAAGACGGTCTGCTGCGTGAGTGAGACAATCACTATTAGGTTACTTCGATACTGACCATCCGTGATTCGCGGGATGACTGATAAGAGGAGTAGTAATTAAAATTATCCAACCACGAAAGTGGTTCAGAACTAAAGTGCGTGGTAACACAACTTGTCCTGAAATATTTTCGCGAAAAAAATGTTTTCCTACTAATATGAAAAATCCAGAGAGAAAACAGTTATTTTGGCAACACCTAGTAAGAAATAGCTCTCACGTAGAATATCATTGTATCGAGTGCGCACGAATGTAGTTTGTTGTCCTTTGGTGTAATTATCTAGGTTTGTTAAGCTTTGTTTGCATCAGGCGGAGGAATAGCCTGAAAGCAGAAATTTGACAGTGCTTCAGTAAAGTTGCGAGTCACCGTGAATTGACTGTAGTGATATATTTAATATTATCACGTTGTACCTGTTCTTTTTCTGGTGACGTGTGCATAGACAAACTAAAGATGAGGTAGACTGCATATTAGTCTTTTGCCCATGTACCCAACATTGACCTACGCCAAAGGAATACAATTGTTTAAGTCACATGGTCAACAGTTATGAACGTGTTTGTTTATATAATAATTTTTAAATGAAAAGCACCGATATTTTATCAAATACTTTTACCAATTTTAAATTAATCAAACTGCACTACAAATTCGTTATAGGATGGATAAAAACATATCAAAGCTCTTGTTTACTAATCGGTGTTCTAACCTCAAATCCAATACACGCAGTTTTGTAGATAAAATATAAGTAAAAAATTGAATTCAGTAAAAAAACAGGTTTTTATTATATCAACACAAATATAAAACGTTTGTGATGCACTTGGTGTCTGGGAAACAAACAAACACGTGACACATTAAATTGTTTTTCAAAGGTTCGATTCAAAAAGTGTGAAGAAGCCGCGAATAGACAGTATGTGGCATGCGGCAGTGTGTATCACGATGTTGGCACAGCATTACGAAGTTGTACAGTGCCGGAGTTACGGATACCCTGAGTGGCTCGGTCATATGCGGAAACGACACCAGCAACCAATGGAGGTATGGCAACAGTCGAGATGCATATGGAGTATTGAAGTCTACTGTGTGCTTCGATGTTTTTGCGAAAAATCACTGGTCCTAGCACAGAATAGAAAATACACACACGAAATATCGTGGCGGTTCCTTTGGGATTGAGCGTAGCCGCTCACTCATTGGATGCGCCAGGCTCTGGCAACGGGCCTGGTGTCTGATTAGCTACCGCGCCCCGCGTAAGGTTCTCCTATTGGCTGGGCTACCAGCTGGTGGGTACGTTATCAGACGCTGATTGGCGAGCGGTGATCCTAAACACAGAGGACACGCTCACTGCACGTCGCACACTGATCACCAGTTTCACGTCACACTTCCGCGTCATTCTAGAAACAACTCGTCTTGTACGAAACAAACACTCACCAGGGGAACAACTTCATGTCATACTAAATGCAATACTACAAGCCCTGACTACATCCCCGTAGTCACTCAACAATGCACATTATCAGTAAAGAACTCATATCTCACATTTAGACACTATAAACATTGTATACAGAAACACTTAATAGCCAGTACACGACATTAGGAATGGTCAGAAAAACCTTCGCTTGTGAGTGTCATGTGCGGCTGTAGTTCGCCGTGTTAACGACATTTCCATTCTCCTCTGTATATTTAAGTGCTTTGTTTTGTCCGAGGGCTCGGTCGTGATAAGTGCCGAGTGTACGAGGTTCGCAATAGCCGACGGTGATACTCCATAGGGGCTCCTACTGCGTTGCTTACAATCCTGGTTTTTGACGGAACTAAACCTCGTCCTACTATGTTTACCTACGAAAATACTTCATAACCCAGACGAGGCCGAAAGGGTAGTTTAAGATTACCACGCATGCTGTAAATATTATTTTGGAGCCCTCCAATATAGTGGGTAAAAAAAAAAATATTTTTTCAGACTGCCGTATCTTTAAACAAGTCATCCGGGCACGAGCCAAACTACGAAAGGAGCCTGTATTGAACAACNCGCTGATTGGCGAGCGGTGATCCTAAACACAGAGGACACGCTCACTGCACGTCGCACACTGATCACCAGTTTCACGTCACACTTCCGCGTCATTCTAGAAACAACTCGTCTTGTACGAAACAAACACTCACCAGGGGAACAACTTCATGTCATACTAAATGCAATACTACAAGCCCTGACTACATCCCCGTAGTCACTCAACAATGCACATTATCAGTAAAGAACTCATATCTCACATTTAGACACTATAAACATTGTATACAGAAACACTTAATAGCCAGTACACGACATTAGGAATGGTCAGAAAAACCTTCGCTTGTGAGTGTCATGTGCGGCTGTAGTTCGCCGTGTTAACGACATTTCCATTCTCCTCTGTATATTTAAGTGCTTTGTTTTGTCCGAGGGCTCGGTCGTGATAAGTGCCGAGTGTACGAGGTTCGCAATAGCCGACGGTGATACTCCATAGGGGCTCCTACTGCGTTGCTTACAATCCTGGTTTTTGACGGAACTAAACCTCGTCCTACTATGTTTACCTACGAAAATACTTCATAACCCAGACGAGGCCGAAAGGGTAGTTTAAGATTACCACGCATGCTGTAAATATTATTTTGGAGCCCTCCAATATAGTGGGTAAAAAAAAAAATATTTTTTCAGACTGCCGTATCTTTAAACAAGTCATCCGGGCACGAGCCAAACTACGAAAGGAGCCTGTATTGAACAACGCTACAGTTATGTCACCGCTGAAAGTCACTTAAGTACACGCAGCACTACGAGAACACTGCACGCCAGTTCACAGCCCTGCGCGTAGAGGCGATGGCGCTTTTGTAGCGCGTGCCAGTGTGACCCTTATAGCTCCCGCGCTTCTCGGCCCAAAAAAGGAGAAAGACGATGCATGCATGCGGGCCCTTAAGTACTCAAGTCCAATTACAAAGACATAAAGGGCTATGGATAATATAGGTCGAGACAATAATTTATCGCGAGAAGAGTTAACTGTATCCTACGTTCCAAGGTACCGTGCCAATGCGAGATTTTTTTTTTTTCAAAATTGGTTATGTGTGTGTGCGCACTCGCGTATGAATCTACTGTGCCATTTCTTTGAGCCAACAAGAAATTTGACACTCTGAGACTCAACCTTTATGACTGGTGTGCGAAGCGCCAAGAAGAGATAGAAATATATTATTCAATCTTAAACGATTAGGATGCTACAGTGTTTTCGAATTCATATTTGCTCAAAAAATGTTCGGTGTATTCCAATGTGCGTGTATTTACAGAAAAACAACGTTGTCCTTACTGTGCACCAAAATTAACTGTTATTGCTTAGTTTCGTATTCGTTTTACGGTTTTTCTGATGAACTTTAACATTTCTGTCTTAAATTTTAATATGATATCTCCATTCACTACGTCTACACTGATTACCTTGGCACATAACCGTTTGGGCATAAGAGTTAAATTAATGCCATTGTTCCGAAAAACGAATTTGTTAGGATTTNTACCTTGGCACATAACCGTTTGGGCATAAGAGTTAAATTAATGCCATTGTTCCGAAAAACGAATTTGTTAGGATTTATTTTGAGCTTACGGTGTAGTAAATAATTTGTTTATCGAAGCTGGCGGGCAGAAAAGCGAAGCGTGTTAGGTTACGTCATGCGAGAAGTAGCCTCGGCCTTGAGGACGCTTTCTCTGGGATTGGGCTGGGACTCAAAGAGCAGAAGGAATCATAGAAGGGAGACACAGACAAAGGCAGGAGGCAGAGGGGACGGAGGTGCTGCGCGATAGGGCGGAGAGGAAAAGAAAACTGCGTAGGAATCAGAAGAGAGTCGAGAAACGAGAACAGCTGGCTTGGTCGCGTTAAATGCTCGTTTCTGACGTCAAAACAATTACAGATGCAAGTCGTGCGTGGAGCAGGACGGAATTTTCCTGACTGATAACAGGATTAGAAGTAGCAACAAGTCCATTAATTGAAAAAGTCTTCCAACATATAATGTCTCTTGAATCTATTTGACTAAGGTAATTAACACTAGTCACAGTTACTGTTGTGAGGATGCCTGTAGAAACAAACCTCCATAATACCAGATCCGTTGTGTGCAGTCATTCCCTGAAGAGCCAATCTGTACATAAAACTAAGAAGAACGAAGCTCTCTTCTGCAGTTGTAACTTGCTTTACAAAAACAGTATCATCCTTCATAACATCACAATTGTAAGAACCAATGNGCTCTCTTCTGCAGTTGTAACTTGCTTTACAAAAACAGTATCATCCTTCATAACATCACAATTGTAAGAACCAATGTTCCGAAAAGTTAAATGGCTTTGGTGAGGTGAGAATTAATTCCGGATTTCTTTGTACTGCCATTTCCAAATGTGAGTATGGAAAAGGAAAAAAAAAAAAAAAAAAAAACGTACAACACAAAATATGGATGAGAAACAAAACTTCAGTAACGAAAATTATTTAAATAGATATCTGTAAGAAGAAGCAATGATCTAGTTAGACAACGAGCCACACAGAAACAGCGTGAACAGCAGAATTATAACGAGACTAAAACATCAGAAAACACAAGCGAACCGCAACCTGCAGTAAATAACAGCGCAACAGACGTGGAACAAAAAANGAGACTAAAACATCAGAAAACACAAGCGAACCGCAACCTGCAGTAAATAACAGCGCAACAGACGTGGAACAAAAAATTGCTGTCAAAATAGAAATTAATTGTTTAAAAATATGATTGTCAAGTAATTGACTGCTGGTTGTGGTTCGATTGTAGTTGTTTTTTGTTTTATTCTCCCTAAAATTGCGCCGTCATTGTTNAGTAATTGACTGCTGGTTGTGGTTCGATTGTAGTTGTTTTTTGTTTTATTCTCCCTAAAATTGCGCCGTCATTGTTGTTTCTGTGTATCACGTTGTTTACCTGGATCAATCTCTCTTGTTGTAGATGTGTATGCATATATATGTAAATACTTATTTTATCACTTTTTACACCATTTTTGTTCCTCGTCCATATGTTACGTAATTTTTTTCGTAGCTACTGTAGGCAGTGTAAGTACAACTAAATTCCCAATTTAGTTTGAAGTTTGTTCTCCTTCTTGAAACGATGCTATTTGCTTTCGTGCGATGACAGTATTCCTCCTTGCAGCCAGACTACAGAGAGATCGTTTTGAATGCAGCAGTAAAACGAAAAATGCTTGCCGCTAATAAGGAATTGCATTTCCTGCGCTGCTCAGAGATGATTTGCTTAAAAAAAACAAATAGTTATCTCATTGAAAATTTATTGGTCCTGTTTGGAACATTTTTTGTAACAGAAATTATTTTCAATTTATTACACTGAAACTCAAACACTCGCCATCAATTTACAGCGAGTATCTTGTTTTATTTTAAAATTCAAACAATGTTTTCCTCGAGAGACCTAACGTTCAGGCTCATGATAAAAAAACATCCAAATACACGCTTACAAGTACACTCACCACACCACTGCGACTGGAGAGATACATATAGAGACACTATTCCCGAAGATTATTTCAGGAGAAGGGGGGATTTTCCCTCTGAAATGAACGTCTTGAACTTACCTCATAAATAAATGTAAAGTGACTATCGCGCTGGGAAATGATTTGTTGAACAAAACAAAATTAGTTTGACGCAATCAAATTGATTGTTTCAATAGAGGCAGTGAAATATGTTGTTTTTGAAACCCGAACTAATTTGTTGTTCTTATTTGGTTGCCTCAAACTATATGGTTTGGTTGGTGCAAATAAAGAGTGGTTTTACTCTACAAACATTGAAAAACTTCGGTTATTATAAAAAAAATTGGAAGTACAACAGAAGTCCGACGGTTATACGTAAACAAAATACTAGACAACGAACTTAAAAAAATATCTCAATTTTTGTAGCTTAACTTTTTAGTTTTATGTAGAACTTAATTTACTGGGATTTGTATACAATTATTAAGCATCAATAAATGCACTATCAAACACTGTTTCTATACAAACTCTCACATGTATCACACACAAACTGTCAAGCTGTAATTTCAAACGGAGGCAGTCAAATCAGTGGTCAAGCGAATATTAAGTTGATTCAACTAAATATTTTGTTTGCAGTATAACTTTTTTGGCNTAACTAAATATTTTGTTTGCAGTATAACTTTTTTGGCGCAACTCGTAGGTTTTTGTTTACTCAAGCGTGCATTTTGTTAGATGAACAAAATACATTTTTTTGCTTTTGAAGTTTTGTTTCCCCGAGAAAATATTTTATTGGTGCCACTAAATACGCATTTGGCCCTATATAAACCAGTATTTTGTGGGCTGTACAAACATTTTTAACTAAGTGATGTATTTTGATAAAAGTAAGAGATGAGCAGCAATTTAAACTCAACTAATTTCAGTGAATCGAAAGTCGTGAAAGAACGCATTGATTTACCCTCCGGTGACACAGCAAGAAGCTAATACTTATGATAGCCACACATGCTTCTTGAACATGCTGTGATGACGGACTGTACTCAGCTGACAATTTATGAGTAGAGATCATGGAAAACCACGAAAATGTTTTGAGCTAACATATATTATATAACACTCTTAACTAGTTTATTATTTCATGGTTGGATGAGCAAAGTTTTTATTCGCCTAAGTTGACCAATCACCAACGTTCTCTTTTATAGTATCAGAATTTTCATTGGCTTATTGAAAATGGCTATTAGCTTCATACATTCATGACAGCCAATAAGGAAAGAAAACTGTCGGACATGTATACAGTACGTTGTATCCTAGAAAACGGTCATCTTTTCTCGCGATAAACCATCTCTATTGATGAGTGGATTAGCTGAAAATTTCCTAGGTGATCCGTAATAATCCTCTTTTTGGAACCAATAGTTGGGTCACAACCTTGTGTGATTGCTATTTTTAAGTGCTTTTTAGCAGAATTCACAAAATACCCGACAAAACAAACAAAATAAAACCAGCCATNGTGATTGCTATTTTTAAGTGCTTTTTAGCAGAATTCACAAAATACCCGACAAAACAAACAAAATAAAACCAGCCATGTCGCCATACACACTGCGCAAATGTGTAGAATTTTTGGGTAGAATTTTATTTTGATGCACCATCATCAANCAGCCATGTCGCCATACACACTGCGCAAATGTGTAGAATTTTTGGGTAGAATTTTATTTTGATGCACCATCATCAGCTCAGTTCATATTTTTTCAAAGAAAATTTAAGTTTTTGAAATTAATAATGTGTTGTTTTAACTAGCAGCAGTCAACATGCGCGTATTTTTTTAACGCTACTATTATGTGAAATGAAAGGAAGTTTGAAGCACATATCAGTTATTGAAAGTTCATCCGATAGTTTGAAGACCAGGTTNTCACACACAAACTGTCAAGCTGTAATTTCAAACGGAGGCAGTCAAATCAGTGGTCAAGCGAATATTAAGTTGATTCAACTAAATATTTTGTTTGCAGTATAACTTTTTTGGCGCAACTCATAGGTTTTTGTTTACTCAAGCGTGCATTTTGTTAGATGAACAAAATACATTTTTTTGCTTTTCAAGTTTTGTTTCCCCAAGAAAATATTTTATTGGTGCCACTAAATACACGTTTGGCCCTATATAAACCAGTATTTTGTGGGCTGTACAAAAATGTTTAACTAAGTGATGCATTTTGATAAAAGTAAGAGATGAGCAGCAATTTAAGCTCAACTAATTTCAGTGAATCGAAAGTCGTGAAAGAACGCATTGCTTTACCCTCCGGTGACACAGCAAGAAGCTAATACTTATGATAGCCACACATGCTTCTTGAACATGCTGTGATGACGGACTGTACTCAGCTGACAATTTATGAGTAGAGATCATGGAAAACAACGAAAATGTTTTGAGCTAACATATATTCTATAACACTCTTAACTAGTTTATTATTTCATGGTTGGATGAACAAAGTTTTTATTCGCCTAAGTTGACCAATCACCAACGTTCTCTTTTATAGTATCAGAATTTTCATTGGCCCATTGAAAATGGCTATTAGCTTCATACATTCATG
Source organism: Clitarchus hookeri (assembly GCA_002778355.1). NCBI lineage: Eukaryota > Metazoa > Arthropoda > Insecta > Phasmatodea > Phasmatidae > Clitarchus > Clitarchus hookeri. The sequence continues at coordinate 48,786 of NQII01006130.1, forward strand.
ACAGCCAATAAGGAAAGAAAACTGTCGGACATGTATACAGTACGTTGAATCCTAGAAAACGGTCATCTTTTCTCGCGATAAACCATCTCTATTGATGAGTGGATTAGCTGAAAATTTCCTAGGTGATCCGTAATAATCCTCTTTTTGGAACCAATAGTTGGGTCACAACCTTGCGTGATTGCTATTTTTAAGTGCTTTTTAGCAGAATTCACAAAATACCCGACAAAACAAACAAAATAAAACCAGCCATGTCGCCATACACACTGCGCAAATGTGTAGAATTTTTGGGTAGAATTTTATTTTGATGCACCATCATCAACTCAGTTTATATTTTCTCAAAGAAAATTTAAGTTTTTGAAATTAATAATGTGTTATTTTAACTAGCAGCAGTCAACATGCGCGTATTTTTTTAACGTTATTATTATGTGAAATGAAAGGAAGTTTGAAGCACATATCAGTTATTGAAAGTTCATCCGATAGTTTGAAGACCAGGTTACGTTATGAAGTACTTATTCAAGAAGGTTGGATCCATGGGAGAGTGGATCTAAATACATCCAAAATAGAATGATCGATTCTACGTAATTTTAAGAGATACCCTAAAATTGTCAGTAAAACTTTGTGTGCGTAAATAAAATAATATGTTTAAACTTCGTTGTAAATCAAGTATGGAACGCCCCTTGAATGTCTTCAGTGAAGTGTTGCCGAATCTGGTGTATTTTGAGATAATGTATTCTCGTTTAAAGAGCTCAGGCAGAACTAGGTTTCAGAGAGAGTATAGAATATTTTCCTCTGTAACGTGTAATAACAAAGCNGTTTAAAGAGCTCAGGCAGAACTAGGTTTCAGAGAGAGTATAGAATATTTTCCTCTGTAACGTGTAATAACAAAGCGATGGAAAACATTCTTTCAAATTCAGTTTTATAGTCTGTTGCAAAATAAATTCGCTGCTTAATTAAAAAAAAAAAATGTTTGAAATATTATTGATAGGCATGCCGTTCCCTTTATTTCAAAGCACAAAGCAAATTATTTATAAACATTTAATTTTCATATGTATGGTCAAACAATATTGATGTATTTATAAGAATACTTGCTGTGATAAAATATTTCACTTGTGAAACAGAAATAGGTTTATCACTTTGACGACGGTACAAATTTGCTGTAATCGAGAACAAGGTTGCAGTTATTGGAAGGCGAGAATAAAGAGGAGAGACATAAGTTTAATGTACGCAGTAATGTTATGATACAAACTGCATCACAATACCAAGTCTATATTTACACATATGTTCCCCAAAGTAATAAAGATTAGCTGTCACTAACTAAACAGTGTGGCGATACTGAAACAGTGGATACGGACAACACTTAATATCACTATAGATACGCTATCAAAATATAAGGAAAATTATTATATTTAATATGATAAAAGTTTGCGTTGTAAAAAGCACAAATCGAGATATCTGTAACCGCTGTGATTACTTGGATAGCTTCCATAAGAAGCAATCGCAACCGTGTGGTAAAATAGATTATTTAGATTATTGTCTGATCAGAAAAAATTTAAGTCACCTAACTAGTGGACTACTACAATACTTGCACACTAACGATAACACTACATATATCCACTATAATACATTCACGGTTACTTCCAACTTTTATGAAGCTCTGCTAAAATTCTACTTTCGGGATATTCCTCCGCCTCATGCAAANCATTCACGGTTACTTCCAACTTTTATGAAGCTCTGCTAAAATTCTACTTTCGGGATATTCCTCCGCCTCATGCAAACAAAGCTAAACGAAGACAATCAAACTACGCCAAAGAGACATCGCACCACATTGGTGCGCACTCAGTGTAATAATATTTTGCATGAAATCTATTTACGCCTGTTTTCTCTCTGTTTTAATTTAAATTAATTATAATTGAAATATTAAAATTTATATATTAAATAAAAGTTAAATTTCACCAAAAGTAGTATACTTTTATGCCAAACAGAAGTTTAAATTCTTGTGAAATATTACATACTTACGGAACAACCAAACCTGTCACCAATGGTGAGAATTATCAAAGGTCCGATTCAAAAAGTGTTAAGAAACCGCTAATAGACTCTACGTGTAAATTTTAAGAACGTTATTAACGGGCAGCCGATTTGCGGGTGAAGAAATCAAGAAAAGAAAGCCTCAGTTATCAAACACAATAAAAATAGATAAGTTGGGGTACACATCAAACAAAAAAAGAGCGTATTTAGAGAGAGAGATGGGGAGAGATAAAGAAAGAGAAAGGGAGAGAGAGAGAACGAGAGAAGTGATAATGTCGAAGGGGGAGCAGTTTCACCCAATAATCGTATCATTGCAGTGTACGGCCACACTTCACCGCTCGCAAGAGCAGGTTTTTGAACTTTTTTTTTTTTCGTCTCCGTAGGCTTGGTTGGGACGTCGAGTAATCGCTGGGCAGGTCATCAGCGATGTGCGGTGTGGGTGGAAGTTACTTTGAGTGGAACTGAATCGATTTCACGCGTCTTTCCTCAAGATGCGATCAGGCAGCGCTACTGTGTCCTGTAGACTGCTCTAGTGGAAGCTGTGTTCGCTGAACACTTTACAAAGCTCCGCTCAGTTTCTCATTGTAAATAATCGTGTATCACTACGCCACAAGTTCCCTGAGTCTACAGACTGGTCTCCGTGCTTTTGCCAAAAAAAACCGACAAATGTTAAAAACATCACTTATGTTATTGGAAATGTTGTGGCAATGTTGTGGATAAAATGTGATCGGACATTTGTGGAACTGCCTTTATTGTTGAAGTTGATTAAATAAAAAAAAACCAAAAGAAAATTATTTTACTTTTTTTTTCTGTGATTAGCTTTGGTGATGAAGGCAGGGTTTGAGTTTGATACAAAAATCAGTATGTTAGGAGGGCGAATAAGAAAATATAGTTAATTTCCGTTTAAAGTCTATTCACAATATCTTCACACATTTTAAATAAAACATTTGAAAATGATTTTACGTATATATAACGTGTTTGGTTGTTTCCTAAATATATCATTAATCTCAAAAAAATTATGCTTTTGATAAAATCAAGTATCTTACTTTTAGTTAAATTAAAATTACAGTTATATTTTAGCTATCAATAAAAACATTGTTTTTATTCATATTTACTAAAAAAATTAGAAGTAAAATATGTGTGTTTAATGCCTAGCAAGAAATTTTCCTTTGAAAATTATTATTAAACTGAGTGCGAACAAATGCGGGGCGTTGTCCCTTTGGCGTATTTTCATAAACTCGCTTAATCTTTGTTTGCATGGAGTGGAGGAATAATCTGAAATTAGAACTCGAGCAGAGCTTCAAAAAAATTGGAAGTTGTCACGACTGGACTTCATCATCTTTATTTCCACTGATGATGAGTAAATGCACATGTCACTTTAGTACAACGTCCCTCTGAACGGCAATGGTCTTGCATCGTTGCATCGTTAAAGGAGGTTATGCACCCATTCCACAATGGAAAAAATATTTTGTGGCTGGCCCAAAATATTTGGTGGGAACTCACCTTACCAAAATTTCTTTGGCGATGAACACAACATTGTTTCGTGGTCGCAACCAATTTTTTGTGGATTCTTAAAACTGCCTTTGTCATGACTACATAACTATATGACAGGGTGACTTCCTTGCGAGGTTTGTCCTCGGTGCAAAGAGAGGCGTCTCTGCAGCTACTTGAAGCCAGGTCTACACCACTTGCTGGAGCTAGGGGCAGCGGTGGCGTAGTGGCCAGGACGCTCGCCTCCCACCACGGCGATCCGGGCTCGATCCCCGGCGGGTTCACTCCCGGATTCTCGCATGTGGGAATCGTGCTGGACGATGCCGCTTGCCGGCTGGTTTTCTCGGGGTACTCCCGTTTTCCCCGCCCTTGCATTCCAGCGCCGCTCCATTCTAGGCCTTCACTTCGGTCATGCCCGGGGATGACGGTCACCTACGGGTCCCAGCTGGAAATAGCGTCACTCGGAGGGTGTCGCCTTGCCCTGGGTGCACTCCCCACACGCCATTTTCTGCTGGAGCTGACATCCGAGCTGATTCTGCAACCACGTAACTTCTCCTTCAGCGCTCCGAAGATGTGATAACCGGACGGTGCCAGATCTTTCCGGACGTGAGCTACCGTGCGCGATGTTGGTGAGCAACACCAACAGCTTTCGTCACACTCGCCTGTTCTTCCGGTTTCAAAAAGGTTTATCCACAGATTCAACTCCCCGTTGATCCACTGAGTCAACTCCCCGTTGATCCACTNCCTTCACTTCGGTCATGCCCGGGGATGACGGTCACCTACGGGTCCCAGCTGGAAATAGCGTCACTCGGAGGGTGTTGCCTTGCCCTGGGTGCACTCTCCACACGCCATTTTTTGCTGGATCTGACATCCGAGCTAATTCTGCAACCACGTAACTTCTCCTTCAGCGCTCCGAAGATGTGATAACCGGACGGTGCCAGATCTTTCCGGACGTGAGCTACCGTGCGCGATGTTGGTGAGCAACACCAACAGCTTTCGTCAGACTCGCCTGTTCTTCCTGTTTCAAAGAGGTTTATCCACAGATTCAACTCCCCGTTGATCCACTGAGTCAACATGCAGTGTCGAGTTTCCGCAGCTCTGACTTCCTCTGCGCAAAACACCGCGCTGTTCCTCGATGGTACAGACTATTCACGGCAAACAAAGCGCTTTTGAAATCAACCTTTCAAAAATGACGCTGTCCCTTAATTGCACATATTTGAACAGAAACGCCGACTGGAATGCGCCCAGTAAAGTTGGTAACGACAGATTTCCACGCCTTAACGTTGAATTAAACGAGATACGTTATGGGAACTGTAAATATTTATTTAATTTTCGGGATTTTTTAATGCACGTAAGTATACTAAATAGTCAGTTGATAAAACATTTACTTTTTAAATAAGATGACACATTCATTTGAATGACACTTCAATAAATCGGACCCATGACAATATCAGTCTTACATGGTGGAAGTGTACAAACCTCTCGAAGAACTGGCTTACATAAACAATGTTCTAACCTCAAATTCTAGCAACGTCGATTACGATAGTCGCGTAGGTAGAGAAGCAGTCCAGTGTTGGGACACAGAGTAGATGAATACTAGGCTCATATGTTTCCCGCGGAAAGATTCTTGTACATGCCAGACTTCAATACCCTACAGGCACACCCTCAGTTTTCTTTAGCTTATTGGCGGCGAGCCTCTGTGAGAAGAAATTTTCTTACTTGACTGGCCAATCGGAATAAGGTTACTCTGGTACTGCAAGTCTGTATTTCACGAGGAGACACATAAGACGGATGCGAGTTAAAATCATACAACAGCGATACTGGTTCTGAAATAACATGTTTTCGAGTACAACATGTCATGGGATCTTTTGGCTAAAAAACAGGCGGCCCTAATAATCCTCTGATGTAGGCGTGCCCGGTCGCTGATTGGTTGTGCGACTCTCTGGAAATTGGCCTCGCATCTGATTGGCCGATGCATGCTACGAAAGGTTCCCTATTGGCTGGGGTGTCGGCTGGTAGGTGTTAATAACCAGTGGTGCCAATCTGCTGGCGTGTGCAGCTGGATCTCGCGGGATAAGCGTGCAGTTTCGCCTCGGTTTGTTTAAGTTGCCTGTACCCGAGTCAACACAATCCCCGGCCTGACCGCGGGCCGACTGCGGAATCCTACAGAGCAGGTTCCACTAGCGGGTCGTCATGTCTTGTCGTCGTGACGCGCAGCCCGGGGCGAGGGAGACGCACGCTTCTCAACACACTTAGCAGCTAACTCAATATGGAGTCGCCGGCTTCCGTAGCAGGAGCAGCTTGCCTGATTGCGTTTTCTGCCCTCGCAGGCTCCCTCGTCCTGCACCGAGCGAAATAACTTCCTGCCGCACGGATGGGACTTCTGGCACGATGTTCGTTAGGTGGTGGGGCAACAAGAAGCCAGAGGGGGAGGGGAAACTGTAGCGCGCAGTGTGCTAGCGGCGCACATTCCTTCTTAGTGCTCCTCGTGCATACTAAGGCGCACCTGCTTTTCGCGAAAAGACTTCAGGACAGGCTGTGTTCCAAAACACTTTAGTTCGGAACCACTTTCGTCATTGAATAATTTGAATTCTTAAACGTCTTCCTGCCCGTCAGTTGCGGACGGTCAGTACCGGCGAAGCTTGATTGTGATTGGCTCACTCATGTAACAGACTGCCTTCACACAAAGCCACGCTGCCAATAGGCAAGTGAAGGCTGCAAGTGTGCACATAGGTAATTGAAATCGGATTATTTTTAAATACACACATTCCAAATACAGGGCAACGTGCACAAATAAATATCTCAAGTTTTACAGCTTTACTTTTTTAAGTTTCCTGTTGAGATTGTTTTATAAGGAATTTAATAACATTTTTGAGCATCAAATATAAAGCATTGTAACTATCCTGATTGCTACAAAAATTGCAAACCAACTCTGGACGTGCCTTTTTAAGGAAGGCAATCAAATTACTTCAGTCGTGTAGCATACAGTGAACGTTCGTGTGGTGGCGCCCTTAATTTAAAATACGATTAAGTAAAAATAATATCTGAGTGAGAATCTTATAGATACTACTTAAAAGTTTCTGTAGGGGAATTCATTCTCTTGCTTAAAAATAATTTCGGAAATTACGATTTTGTCACACTAAACGATGTCAATGACATGAGAAGTTTAAGCTCACCAAATAAAATATGCATTATTTGATCACCGAGTGCTAAATACTTGAAAGAGATATATTTAATAACGTTTCTTTATTGATAATATCACCATACGGTGAATTATTTCCAGATATTCGGAATGTACCAATAATTTATTTTTTTATATATTCAGAGAATTTATGGAAAAATTGCGAACTCTGTTTGATTAGCACTAACGAAAAGTAAACAAATGCCCAGCATTCCGTGTGGGTTTCAATTAAACAACCACCGGGCCACTTCAGGTTTCGCATGCGTGAATCGTGCCGGACGATACCGCTGGTCGGCGGGTTTATCAGGGATCTCCCGATTCGACGGTCCTTTGATTCCGGTGCTGCTCCATACTCACCTCAATCACCCTCATTGGCTCTGAAGACCTCGTTGTTAAGAGCCGGCCAAATTCCTTGACTCACTAACTACAATTACCTCTGCGAAGTTAATTCAACGGAACACAATTTATTCACTAATTTATATATAAATGTAATTTTTTTTACTATTCGTTAGTGCTTATCAAACAGAACTGGCAATACTCCCATACATATCTGAATACATAAATAAATATATTGGCACATGCTAAAAATCTGAAAATAAACTACCGTGTGGTCAGATTTTAATAACGTTTTATTAGAAATAATCTTACTGGTAACTATTTAGTACTCGGTGTTCAAATAATTCAAATTTTATTTTACCAAGATATATCAGCTAGACGAACCCATTGTAAAAATAGCTTGAAATGATTCGAAAATCAAAACGTCAATTTATTTTTTGAAATAGAACATAACTTTGTCATTACAATATTAACAGATTTCTCCAGATATTTTCCAGAGACAGAAAGAGAGTGAAAGAGAGATAGCTATGCTGCTTTGATTCATTTATATAAATGAATGTATATTCTTTTGGCTGGGGCTTTACATAAGAGAGCGTTAAATGACATCCTTAAAACATTATTGTAATCTAAGAATTATAAAGGTAGTAAGTTAACGGTTGATAGATTTCTAAATGTTAAGTAAGTACCAAAGAATCGTAGAAATCAGAATTTTGCAATTACGTGTGAATTCCTTCCTTTATAGGTCCACGAAATTATGCATAGGGTAAGAAGAGAGAGATTGCTGCAATCATTTGCTGCATACAGCCTGATTCAAAACCATTGATTCTTTAAAAAGGCTGCCAGCCATCATTTTTACGCATTTTATAAGTAGACAGAAAACATTTTAACATTTTAATTTTAAAAAATCATGTTTGTTAGAAAATGTTATAGATAAAGATGTGTCTCTGCAGGAAACACTTTTAGTACATAGTAAGTTAGATAATCAACATGTTCAATAAGATAAATAATTTATTTCCTCATTGACTTGGTAAGTATGTTAAGCTCACATTCATGATATTGTTGGTAGCTTTAAATGTGAGAGATACCTCTGTAAAGTTATATAGGATTAAGGATTTATTAAATGTACATGTATTGCTAATTTCTAATAACGCGCAGAAATAAAGGTCACTCATTAGTCTCGTAAAGGTTGTAGGCCTATATTACACTGAGAATAACACAAAGTTTGTTTGGGGCAACCAAATTAATTGTTTGTTTAGGGAAAATTAAATATTTTGTCCACGAAACCAAACTATTTGGATGCCCCAATGAAAGATTCCGTTTGTGAAAATAAAGATTTGTATGGCTCTAAGTACATTCAACTGTTTCGTCTAAATAATTAATTTAAAGTCCAACTGAAATTCGAACCTTGATCAGCTGCGCGCAAGAACTCTGGTGGAATTTGAATATTTTTAAATACACACATTCCAAATACAGGGCATCCTGCACTATTAAATATTTCAAGTTTTACAACATTACATTTTTAGTTTCCTATCCAAATTGATTTATTAAGAATTTAATAACATAATTAGCCATAATTACATAGCACAGTAACCATCCTGATTGACACAAAAATTGCAAAGCCACTCTCGAGGTGCGTTCTGAAGGAAGGCAATCAAATTACTTCAGTCGTGTTGCATTCAGCGATGGCACATGTGGTGGCGCCCTTAATGTGAAATACGATTATGTAAAAAACATATCTGAGTGAGAATATTATTAGTAATTCTTAAAGGTTTCTGTAGGGGAATTCTCTTGCCTAAAAAAAAATTCGGACACATGCATCAAATTATAATATCCTTCTGCTACCATAATTACAGACACTATTAGGACACTTGGTGTAAAAAATAATTGGTTAATTGTTTGGAAGCATTCCTTGGCAAATAGGACACCACGTACATTTTACCTAGGAACTGAGTCTAGTAATACTTTACTGATATACTTTGAATTAGTTATGAATTGTCTAGTAATTGACATTAATCAAATAAAGGAAACGATGTAAAACAGCAGTTTAAAACGACATCTTTTAATCAAACAAATTAAATGAGTAGACAACAAAGAATTGACTCGTGGNTGTAAAACAGCAGTTTAAAACGACATCTTTTAATCAAACAAATTAAATGAGTAGACAACAAAGAATTGACTCGTGGATCATATATTCATTTAGTAATTGCGATATTCATAAACTGATTTAATCACAATGGTGAATTACCAATGGCCCTGGAAGACTGGGAATGCCTGGAGTGAACCCACNATTCATAAACTGATTTAATCACAATGGTGAATTACCAATGGCCCTGGAAGACTGGGAATGCCTGGAGTGAACCCACTAAATATATTTTAAATACAAATGCGCATTTCTTTTACTTGGCCAATGATTTGCATTAAAAAAATTCACAAATAAAATATAAATGTTTGAATCATATTTTACGTCTCGAACGATGAAATAACTGAGTTAAGGAAATTATGACGTAGTTATTTAGCGACGTTGTCGAGATGATACCAAGAAAAACAAAATTACTTCTCCAGGCGAAGCCGTGCAGCCGGAAATGAAACCTTGCTCCGAACTGCAAATAAAGAAAAGCCGGGCGAGTACTTCTCAAAGGAAATAAATACTTGAAAACTTGATTTAAAAGACTGAATAGTCCAAAACCAGATATAAAACTTCGTCCCTCTGGAACACATCAACAAGAAAGTTCGTGGAAAATTAAGTGCATGTTCCAGAGTCGATAAAACATACCATGTACTACCAGAGTGAGATTGATGCTTTGCTCACTCATCTCGGAGAAAATAATGAAGCTGCATGAAGTGAACTCAGCACTATCTCCAGTGCATTAATACAACAATGAAATAAAGTTTCTGAAATAACAGAATGGCTCTCAAATTGGAATAAATCATCATAAGCATTAATTTCCCCAACATACTGACACAATTAATTAGAGGTAAATACGAAAATATATGAAATTAGGTAAAATCTGGAAAATATTGGGCCACAAAATTTTAGGAAATTTTACAACGGCACAATGTTGACATCTAAAGCGTGTAGTTTACTGTAGGTATTTAATGCAAAAAAATTATTTTTTCAGATTTACACCTGCCTCTGTTCGTCAGGCAGCCATTTTTCCTACAGGTAGTGAAAAAATGCTCCGCAAGCTAACATGAGAAGNACACCTGCCTCTGTTCGTCAGGCAGCCATTTTTCCTACAGGTAGTGAAAAAATGCTCCGCAAGCTAACATGAGAATATTGTATCACGCTTGATTAGTAAAACATGTCGTAAGCTAGTCTTGGCATTCTACAAGCATAATTCAAGCTGTATACAAGCTTGCCATTAGCAAGTATGTGCCAGTCATGGTACATCAGGCTTGAATCAAAATTGAAACATCACATGATATGGCAATCTTCCTTGGGACGGTAAATTCAAGTAGAAAGCAATATTGCTGCAAGTTTAAATGTTACCTGGTATACTTACTCTGTTATTCTATCTAGGGACGCAATGCAACCGATTTTTAGCTGGAGCCGCAACAGCCTTTCTAAGTTATAGAATCAAAATGAGTATCTGTAACTGCAAGAAACATTAAACTCGCTCTGAGGAATCAGTTATTGTAGAAGCAAAATTCATTATGAATTACCCGAAAAGGATTTGCTCACTAAAATTTAACTGCTACAAGTGCAGCAACTTTGTAAATTTTCCGAGCGAATGGGAGATATTCAGAAAGTAAGTTTCAATAGTCAATTTTTAAATAGGTTCGCACTTACACACTGAGCTTTATTTTAATAGGAGTTTGAAAAACAAAAAATATTCGAAAGCTTTATATTGATGTTAACATTTTCAGTGTGTTTAAGTAAATGTGCTAATCACTGTTTTAGAAAAAGTTGTTTGTCACAGCAGCATATTAAGTATACCGTTTGAGACCCCCTTTATTAACCATTTCAGGTATTTTAAATAAATCATTTTATGTTGCAGCTGTACTCAAGTAGACACAGCACTGGTTTCGTTGTCGCAGCCAATGAGCTGTTCACTACATGTTTGGCTACAGTAATATTAACTAATTATGTGCTAGACTAGTAAGTCAGTTTGCTAATAATTTACCCACAAGTAACGTTATTGGTTATTGAGCTTCACAGTGTGTAGTACAGACCAACAATTACCCACGCATACATAATGAACACAGTTGTGTACACTGGGTCGGAATGGGTTTAAATAAATCGTAACAAGTATTCTGTATTGAAAAGTTTATTTCGTAGGTACGACAGCATTGTTTATTAAGAATAACAAAGTAATCAGAATTGTATAAAGTTTAAGTATATTATCTCTACAAAACTTCCGGAAAAGTTATTACTTTTTTTTGAGACCATAAATTTTTGTTTAAATCGTGTTCTGCTAAGAATTTTAATAACCGTGAAATGCTTGGTTTTATTCCGTACTGCATATTACTTTGGAATGTTTGAGGTGCAATGTCTTGCTTTGTTCCCTAACAGCCAGAAATGTTGTTCACTTTTAGTATTATTACTTGTAGGAACTCTATTATCGTGAGTAACTAGCTTATTGCTAAGAAGTGGCGTATCCTTGGAAACCATAAAATACTTAAGAAATTATTTAATATAAGAGACTAGGAAACAACAACATTGGCATTAGGAAAGGCTTATATTAACAAACTAAAATCAGTATTCTTCAGTTTGTAGATGAACTTAGAAGTATATCAAATGTTGCGAAGACTAATACAGATATTGTCGCGTACAACTGGAACACAAAAGCAATTGGATAGTAACGTAAATAAAATTTTTCAGAGAATGAGGATATACAAATCAAACGCAATTATATCTTGCACGTAAACTCCTTTGCATTACAAGCTGTACTTAAATTATAGAGTGCACGAAAAAAAAATTTAAAACATCCTTTACTTAGACAAGCTTTTGATTTCCTTAAGAGAATACCCCTGGTTTTTTTTTATAATAATCTACCAAATCGGATCTTCCTGCTGCCTCGAGGGAAATTTTCTTTCTTCCGAAACGTGAGAACGAACCTCCATACAATAATAATTTAATTCGCGAGTCTCGGAAGAAAAGGCGACGGTTGCATTTCAAGCTTGCGATAGGAGCGCTACGTTGAATGAAACACAACTCGAGCAGGCATGTGAAAAGTCGCCTTCCGTTTGCACAAAATACATCTTTGTCCGCGCTCGCCAGAGAGGTAACGTACTCTGCACTGACGTACTTGTGCAGTACCAAGAAAGTGTCTAGCGTTATATTTACCCTATAACTTATCCGCTTTACTTTGCATAATTACTACCACCTGGCTGCACGTTAGATGTGGTGTGCACCACCGTGAAAAATGTCTTTGGTCATTTTACGGAAAAAAGGTTGGTGTATTATTTCGTAAGATTATGGACGGATTGGGTTTTCAATAGTAGATTTTCCGTAAATTTCACATAAATTTCCTTGAGTTCATGGGACCCTTCCATAAATTCGCTAGTTTTTTTTTCTCTCCTTCCCTTTTAAAAAAAAGAGATAAAGAAGAAAGTACATATATTTATTTATTCTCGAGCAAAATCTAAAAACAAATAAAAACTTTTGCCGCACGTGACACTTAATCGTTGCCCACAATTTCCTTGTGACAGTTTACAGCATACAATTCTAAAAATATGTTTTGCGTTACTTTTTTGAGTTTCTCGTGAAAAGTTAGACTTTGCTATATTATTCATAAGTGAGAACAATCGGGGAGTATATTGGCGGCTGCCCCTAACACAGCGTCATCTACCTGCGAGACATCGACACAGGGGATTGGTGACTCCACAGGTGAACGTATACCATTGGCTGGAGAGTCTCTACATGAGTGTCGGACTACTTTTCTACCAATGTCACTCGGCAGACAAACATATCAGGTCATGTACATTGGTCTGCATGTCAGGAAATAACGGAAGTTTTGTATGTCCCTACTGATGTGTATTTTAGAGACACTATCATTTGACTTCTTCTGCTGCTATCGATTATGTAATGATTATCAGAAGGTAATTAATTATTAATTCCTATTTATTTAACGTGTTAAGCAAATGAAAGTACTTGGGTTATATTACAGACATTCAGTTACCTAAGTGCTATACTTTTCATTGTCAAGAAAAACAATTCAGGGAATTCTAAGTAGAATACATATTTTGAATCAAAAAATGGCAACACCGCAATTATTTATATCTCTGCCCGGTAAGCGCGAACCATAAACCTCACAACTCAACTCGGCAATTCTTGAGATTCCTTNTAAGTGCTATACTTTTCATTGTCAAGAAAAACAATTCAGGGAATTCTAAGTAGAATACATATTTTGAATCAAAAAATGGCAACACCGCAATTATTTATATCTCTGCCCGGTAAGCGCGAACCATAAACCTCACAACTCAACTCGGCAATTCTTGAGATTCCTTATAACTGTGGATGAACTTNAATTATTAATTCCTATTTATTTAACGTGTTAAGCAAATGAAAGTACTTGGGTTATATTACAGACATTCAGTTACCGAAGTGCTATACTTTTCATTGTCAAGGAAAACAATTCAGGGAATTCTAAGTAGAATACATATTATGAATCAAAAAATGGCAACACCGCAATTATTTATATCTCTACCCGGTAAGCGCGAACCATAAACCTCACAACTCAACTCGGCAATTCTTGAGATTCCTTATAACTGTGGATGAACTTNCCCGGTAAGCGCGAACCATAAACCTCACAACTCAACTCGGCAATTCTTGAGATTCCTTATAACTGTGGATGAACTTCCTCCACTGCAAGTCATGATATGCCGCTGCAAAGACATTGTTGGTTAAATTGAACAACTGGAAAGTATGTTTGCCACAAACCAGTTTATTTTTTTTTACCTTTATAGCGACAATGATAACTATAGTAGCACCACTGTAACTTAGACCTTGGTAGCTCTGCCGATGTTGGGCCACTTCTCCCCAGGAGAAGAAACAATTGCACAACGGCGATACGGCAGGTGGGAGTGAGTGTCTATATATCCGTCTGCCAGCCTGCCAGCTACCTGTTGTTGGTGCTTTGCAAGTCGTACTTTCTCTCTCTTTCACATCGGTAGGCGGAGCCTACTCTGTGTTATGCACATAGACTAAAGATCAGGTAGACCGCTTATTCGTCTTCTGCGCATGTACCCAAGATTGACCTACCCCAAAGCTACACAACTGTCAAAGTCACATTGACAACAATTATAAACGTGTTTGTTTATATCTTACATTTTAAAATGTCAAATACTTTTATTTTAATCAAATAGTTTTTTTTAGCAATTTGCATTTAATCAAATTCCAATACAAATTGGTTAGATGATGTATAATAACATCTCAAAGCACCTTTTATACTAAACAGGTCTCTAACCTCAAATCCAATCCACGCTGTGTTTGCCAGTCGTGGTGGTAGGAAAGCAGTTCAATGTTGGGTCATGGATACTGGTTGTGCGCAGCCAGCGAGATCTCTCTACCTCATCTTAGTCTATGGTTATGCATTGGCCAGCGTGAGGTGATATTTAAGATCTTTTTTTATATCTTGATTTTCTACCCAGATGAAGTCATTAAACAACTTGTTTTCATAGGCAGCTCAACGTCTCATCCACTAATTGTATACGTTCATTTTTTNCAGATGAAGTCATTAAACAACTTGTTTTCATAGGCAGCTCAACGTCTCATCCACTAATTGTATACGTTCATTTTTTTGGTATTTTACCTATACCTGTCTTCAACTGTAAAATTAAGTATGTTTGAATATATTCAACACTATCCTTCACTAACCTAAGAATAATGATTTCGGGTTTCCACAAAATAAATGTCATTATTTTTATGCAAGCATAATATTAACATGTTTTGCAACTCGCGCTAAGCTTTTTCTCCAGTAGTTTTCTACTTTATTCTAAAATCGCAGTTATCGACTTTCTAGAAACATATTTCTTGGCCACTCGCAATATATTGTCCAAATACATTTATCTGCCAGAAGTGTAATAATGTGGAATACAGATGCTATGTAACCACCGTGTATCGAAATTTATGTACTGCAATTAAATATAAGTAATAACATTTATCGCCAATTTACAAAAAGCTGTAAAAACGAACGTAAGTTCAGACCTCTGTATATGAACTCTCACTGCGAGGTTAGCATCAGAAGGGCATTCACCATATGAACACAAAAAGTTGCTTAGTGACGAGCATCTCAAACCGTCTCAGGAGACTATCGGTATACGTACCACAAACTGAAAACTGCACCATTCTGAAAACCTGCAGTAATAAGTAATTACACGTGTGCTTGAACACGCTATTCCAGTAATTTTTCTAATACTTACTGAACTTACGGAACCTATGATTTTATTAGGTCATAACTAGATAAGGCAGTAAAAGTAAAATTAATTTATTTAAGAAATACTTTGTAATGACTTTGCTTTAAAAAGTTGAAAACATTTTATCTATGCAGAATTTTGTATGTATAATAAAATTGGTTATAAAATGTCATAATAATATTATAATAATTATGTAAAACATGTTTTACCGTACTAAATAATAAAAAGATAAAGGTACGAATTTCTAAGTTCAAAAAGTACTTACTTTCCTTTAATTATCAATAAATTGTACTAATATTAATATTCATACTTATGAAAATACCGGGACTAGTACTATTTCAGACACTACAAAATTAAAAATGCTCGAATTGCTAATTTTAGTTTTAAAGTAAACTGCATATCCACAACAAAGAAAGTGAAGATACACGTTCCTGGGTCACAATGATTCTTCATTAGCACATGTCAGAGACCCAAAGGTACAGTATAGCCAGTCAGCACACTATCAATACTCCACAATGTACTTATATGGAAGCCTAACATTGCTCACCTAGAAAGTAATATAAGACAATTCTAAGTGTTGATAAAAATAACTTATATTGATAACCTCTCTTTAGGGACTTACCAACAACTTTCATTTAAAAAATCGATAATGCTGCAATAACGTTATACATTTAACCTGGGCTAAGGTAAGGCATTTAACGTATTTACTTAAACTATTGCACATCATAATGTGAAATGTGGGGATATCATTAATAACTGACAAATATGGTAGGCATTAGGTAATTCACCGTCTTTTTAAAACTCGTCATTGCCCATTTATTATGGAATAAAACACATGAAATACGCCAAACATGATTTGTTATAAAAACATTTTATTATTGTTTGACAATACGTAGCGTTTCTTTGTTGTACGTATTTCCTACAATTTCCTAGGAGTGAGTTTAACTTTGCATCCGTTTATGAAATAAAGTGTAATTTTAAACTGTACTTGCTCAATTTCTTCTCTCGAGCAGCAAGGAAGAACCTCATAGTTTCTGAGCAGAGTTGATAATAACGTCTTCATTTGCACGTAAGCGTATTTTTTACCCATACACATCCTACGCCCGCTCAAGAATGGTATAAAGCTGTATGGGTGGCG